>JAECMU010061696.1:0-11323 GCA_016106625.1 Dracogyra subfuscus
TCTTACCAAATAAACAGTATGGTATCTTTTATATGCACTTTTATATAGACAGGACAGTACATACCATGGTCTCTGATATATCAGTAGTGGAACACTGGTTGGAATGGGATAAAAGACAAGTCCATTGAGGGGGATAAACTCAGCCGAGCACTCTACCACTGAGCTACACATCTACCCCTCATGAAAATATGGGATAACCAACTGATGTCGTACACCATTGTAAATGATTTGGAACAGTTAAAAGTTTGTTTCATTTAACAACACCACTAGAGCACATTGATTTATTAAACATCAGCTATTGGATATGAAATATTTGTTAATTTTGACATATAGTCTTATAGAGGAAACGTAACTGCTACATTTTTTCCATTAGTAGCAAGGTATCTTTTATATGCACCATCCCTTAGCCAGGATAGCACATACCATGGCCTTTAATATACCAGTCGTGTTATTAGGACACCACTAGAGCACATTGATTAATTAATGATTAGCTATTGGGTATCAAACATTTGGTAACGGACTCGTAGTCATCAGAGAAAACCAGCTACATTTTTCCTAACGCAGCAAGAGATCTTTTATATGCACTTTTCAACAGACAGTAAAGCACATACCACAGCCGTTTTGACTGGTTGTGGTGCACTGGTTGGAAAGAGAAAAATCAGCTGAAAAGATCAGAGGAAGCAAGCACCTCAAGTGAGCACTCAACCGACTGAGCTAAGTGCTGTCCGTATTAGGAATTTTTAAAAAAAAAATTGGTGTTTGTGTTGGGTTTTTTTTAACGAAGCACTCAACACATTGTAAGTACGGTTATATCGGCGTCGGACATATGGTTATGTCGAGAAAAACCCCAGTGGTTAGCTGACGGGGATCGATCCTAGATCAACCGCGCATCAGGCGGGCACTGTACACTGGGCTATGCTGCCCGCTCTATTAGGAACAAATACACGGTAACAATTATAACATTGGTATTATTGAATGTAAAAAATCTGCATAAAACAGCATGCAACAATTATAACATTGGTATCACTGAATGTAAACTATCTGCATAAAACAGTATGCACTATTACAGGGCCGTACATGTATCTAGAGGGCAACATGGGCAGGTGCAGATCCATTGGTTCGTGGGGGGGGGGGGGGAGGTGGAGGCACCAGACATGATAAGAGGTATTGAAACAGGCTTTTATTTGTTTACATTGGTGGAAAAAAATGGACATTATAATAATGCTATAATTTATACTGCTCTATCCCCATCCCAAAAATCCTCTCTTTTTTTCATATCAAGAAGGGAGATCCAAAACACTCTTAACCTCCCCCTAGGTCCATAGGAACTGGAAAGCCTGTTACACCTCCCCCAACCTAACATTTAACGAAAATGTAGCATATGTTTGTTTTTTGTCATACTGTATATAAATAAAAATAAAAATGTGACTTATGTCCCCTGTCCACTAAAGATGGTGGCCACTTCATTGGAAATTGCACTCCTCTCTACTCCAGATATCATCCCTACTGGCCTGACCCCCCCTCCCCTCCCTGGATCTGCTCCTGGTGAAGTATTTTGAAACAATGCCAGCACTTCCATCTAGACATGACATACTATTATTGTAAACAAATAGAAACATTACAATGGACAATGATCATTACAATGGCAGGGCAAATTAACAATGCACAAATTAAACTGAAAGCAAGAAAAAGATACTGATAATTAAATATAATGTATAATTAAATATAATTAGAGAAGCATGCTCTTTTCACATTCTATTGTTATCAGTGATCATAACTGGATACACTTCCTGATTTCCCGTCTATATTGTTATTATTAGTTCCAGCCAGTGTACCACGATGGTATATCAAAGGCCATGGTATGTGCTATCAATTTTTGTGGGATGGTGTATATAAAAGATCCCTTCCCACTAGTTAAAAAGAGTAGCCCATGAAGTAGTGAGAACGGGTTTCCTCTCAATATCTGTGTGGTCCATAACCATATGTACGATGCCATGTAACCGTAAAGATTTTTTTTTTTTTTTTTTTTAACGACGCACTCAACACATTATATTACGGTTATATCGGCGTCGGACATATGGTTATGTCGAGAAAAAACCCCAGTGGTTAGCTGATGGGGATCGATCCTAGACTGACCGCGCAATCAGGCGGGCACTGTACCACTGGGCTATGCTGCCCGCTCCTTCCTAAAAGATTTATAAAGTACAGGTTTTCAACTGTGCCTATGGCTCAAATGTTTATCACAGTACTTTGTCTTTTGTTGTACATTTTCGTTTGTATAGGTACATGCAATTACTGAAAAAACAACAAAAACAAACAAACAAATAAATATTACAAATAAATTCAAAAGGCACAGTCAAAAGACATCAATTAATTCCATGGTCCTGGTCCTCCTTCCATGAAGCGATCTTAGCAGTAAGGACCACACAGATATTAAGAGAGGAAACCTTCTGTCGCCACTTCAAGGGCTACTCTTTTTGATTTTTTACTTTACTTTTACTTTTTTGTTTAACGTGCACATTCAGAGCAATCTGTTATAGCACACGCCTGTCTTGGGCACACACCTTAGCTATCTGAGCTGTCTGTCCAGGACAGAATAGAAATTAGTGGTTAGTTGTTATTGAAAGAGAAAAGAGGGTGTAGCGGCCATACACCTACCCAACGAGTCCTTAAAAACTCGCTCTGGGTGGGAGCCGGTACTGGGCTGCGAACCCAGTACCTACCAGCCTGTTGTCCGGCGACTTAACCGCTAGGCCACTGAGGCCGGTACTTATAATTAGCAGCAAGGGATCTTTTATATGTACCATCCCACAAACATGATAGCACATACCACGGTCTTTGATATACCATCGTGGTACACTGACTGGAAGTAGAAATAGCCCAGATTAATAACGAATCAAGCGAGTGCTTTACCACTGGGCTACATACCACTTGCATAGTCAACGATATATAAAGCACATTATTGCTTAATATCAACAAGTATAATCATATAGTTAATAAATAAATTGGTTAAATGTGACGGCTATTATATATAATGGGCGCGGCCATTTTGTACTATCCCTTTGGCAAGCTGATGGTTCCATAATACTTAATGTGTTATGTCAGGAATTAGTCTTCGAAATGAAGAAACAAAACATACCTGATTTTTGCAGATGCATTGCAATGTTCTGTAATAATATCCATCCCACTAAGCCAGCACCAAGTATATATTATTTTTCAATACAAAATAAACCAGCATTGTCATAGTGTTGAAATAACTATCTTATGTTTTGTACATAAATTAACCCACGTACTGAAATAATAATTGAGTGTTTTCTTGGTTAATTGGTCTTTTCTTTCCTTGACTTGTACCTGTGGTTCCTGATTGGCAAGTGTATATTTAGATGGTCCCCAGACACAGTGTCTAGACACTAAAAAGACATGCCTTTTGTATTAAGATCACAGGGTATTGTGTGATAACCGCGTAAACACCCTTCAAATTGTAATGGACATTACCAGCTGTCCTGCTTTATTACTGTTAGTAATTCTGTAAAACCCTTGATTAAGTAGACATTCCCATCTAAAATCACAAAACTAACCAATTACGTAGTCCCAAAGAAAAGAAAATTATCACTTGGGTATCGTGAGTGGTCGTTTTAGCTCGAATGTATCCTACCAATAGGCCTAATAATATGCATAGTTTTTTTAGATTTTTCAAAAGAAAAAAAAATACTGTAACTCCATTTCGTTATATTGATGCACATTGAAAGATATTTATTTAAATAGTTTATTATACTATCAGGTCATTTATGTTGTTTTACAAGTCTGGTTGATGAAAGCGAAGTGCCTTGTCACTAATTAGAGCATTTGTTTACACTGTGCATAGAGACGTTAAACAGAGCTGACGTCACTTCGCCCCAAGTTATACCACCAGCCACCACAAAAATTAAACAAAATGGCTGCCCCCAGTTAGCAGGAATAATCACGTTGTTTTTATTAACTCTAAAATTACACATTTTTCATTTCTTAAAGTGTCAGTATGTGTCGGTCCGGGTATGCATCTTTGCAACACATCAGGCTCGTATTTGAGTTGATACCCAAGTTAAAGCAGTCTAGTGAACATTTTCCTGATCTGTTTGAACACAACCTTAGTTTCACTTGTTTACCCAAGCCTCAACTACACCAGATTACACTGAAATATAAAATGATTAATGTTTATGTCCACGCCTCGTTCTGTGACACCCTTGCTAGCCAGTTTATGTCCATGCCTCTTGTTCTGTGACGCCCTTGCACGCCAGTTCATCCTTGACACGTGCAAAATAGGTTGGATCTGGATAGCCAAACCTAGAATACAAATTGTAGATATAAAATAGATTTATAGATTCACAAAAACAAATAACCAGTGAGAGAGAGAGAGAGAGAGAGAGAGAGAGAGAGAGAGAGAGAGAGAGAGAGAGAGAGAGAGAGAGAGAGAGAGAGAGAGAGAGAGAGAGAGAGAGAGAGAGAGAGAGAGAGAGGGAGGGAGAGGAAGAGTGCGAGATGGTGAAAGAAAAAAAGGGAGAAGAGTGCGAGATAGTGATACAATACATGTACTTGTGTAACAGAAACATATCAACCTTCACTGAGCGGATTCGAACCACTGACTCTCAGTACGAGAGTCCAGTGCTACTGATAGGAAAATTCCCACTAGCTACTGCCAGTAGGAGCACTTTATATCAACACTACTCAAGTGAAGCTACGTCCCGGAGCTGTGGGCCACGGGCAGTTGAACTGTTACGGGTCCTGACAGGGATATAATCGTATTCTTGTGTACAGAAATGTAACAGAAAAACATCAACCTTCACTGAGCGGATTCGAACCACGGACCAACTGAGCTAATAGGGAAATTCCCACTAGCTACTGCCAGTAGGAGCACTTTATATCAACACTACTACACTTGTAAATATTCAAATACCCATTGTGGAACGGAATGGAAGGCACCACTAGAGCCCATTGGTTTAAAACAAAACAACATTTCTCATATTAAGATAATGATAATAACAAAATGTAGATTAGTCTTCAGAGGAAACCAGCTGCATTTGTGCCACTGGTAGCAAGGGATCTTTTATATGTACTTCTCCCACAAACAGAACAGTACATGGAGGTTTCTTTTTTTCTTTTAGCATGCTAAATTTCCTAATAAAGTTTAATTTGTTGTAAGGTCATATTCTCATGCAGGCTTCCAAACTTAGGTGCACACGTGGATACCTCTTACCTCATAAAAGAAATTTAAAACCCTTCTCCTTTCCAGTTCTCGCTATGTGGTTGTAAGCTTGTGACATTATGAAACAGAGTATAACATGGTCATAAACCTGACAAAGCTACTATAGGTCCCTTTAACAAGCTACTCTTAGCTTAATAAATTCCAAACTATACATAACTCCCTTCTTTATTATTTCAGGGGACCATTCAAAACTGCGCCCAATTTCCTTCTCAAAAGTGTGCACCAATTCTCTTTGGTTTTATCCTTCGGGACCAAACCACCAAACCACCCCCTGCCTGTTACCAACACCAGTTGGACTGCCAGTACTCCCTTGCACCTGCCAGTGCAGGCAGTGCCTTCTTCACCCCACCCCACCCTTTCCTGTCCTGAATGAAGTAGCCAGCTGAGGCCAACACTTGCGTCCAGGACAGGCATGTGCTACAACTTGTTCTGAATGTGCACGTTAAATTCTCTGATCTGACCTGACCTGATAAAAGCTACAATAGCAGAAGTTGACCTTTGTAGAAGGCAGACATCTATTCAAGGCATAGTTCGAAGCCTTAAAAACCAAACATATTCAAAGACTTTTAAAGGCTTTTATACCTACCATTTTCAAAGATTTTTAAAAGCTTTTACAGAAAGGTCAAAGACAAAAGAATGCGATAAAAAAAAGACCAAATCAGTTCATTTACATTGCTGTCCATGGCAACACATTTTGTTTTTACATGTATGGTGACATTAAACCTTGTAACTGGAAAATATTAAGTGCATGTAGCTGTAAAAGATATCATCATTGCTTTTATTATGAATTTAAAGACTTTTAAAGACTTTTATTACAATTTAAAGACTTTTATTACAATTCAAAGACTTTCAAAGACTTTTTATTTCAATTCAAATACTTTCAAAGACCTAAAAAAAAAAATCAAATTCAAATTCTATTATTTTTGTTTTTGAGACACTCTATGACCCGGCCTCTAACTGTGGATTTACAGTATACCTGACCTGGCCTCTAACTGTCAATTTACGGTATACCTGACCCGGCCTCTAACTGTGGATTTACGGTAGACCTGATCCGGCCTCTAACTGTCAATTTACGGTATACCTGACCCGGCCTCTAACTGTGGATTTACGGTAGACCTGACCCGGCCTCTGTGGATTTATGGTATACCTGACCCGGCCTCTAACTGTCAATTTACGGTATACCTGACCCGGCCTCTAACTGTGGATTTACGGTAGACCTGATCCGGCCTCTAACTGTGGATTTACGGTAGACCTGATCCGGCCTCTAACTGTGGATTTACGGTATACCTGACCCGGTCTCTAACTGTGGATTTACAGTATACCTGACCCGGCCTCTAACTGATGATTTACAGTATACCTGACCTGGTCTCTAACTGATGATTTACGGTATACCTGACCTGGTCTCTAACTGATGATTTAAAGTATACCTGACCTGGTCTCTAACTGATGATTTACAGTATACCTGACCTGGTCTCTAACTGATGATTTACACTATACCTGATGATTTACAGTATACCTGACCTGGTCTCTAACTGTTGATTTACGGTATACATGACCCAGCCTCTAACTGATGATTTACGGTATACCTGACCTGGTCTCTAACTGGATTTATGGTATACCTGACCCAGCCTCTAACTGATGATTTACGGTATACCTGACCTGGTCTCTAACTGATGATTTACGGTATACCTGACCTGGTCTCTAACTGATGATTTAAAGTATACCTGACCTGGTCTCTGATGATTTACAGTATACCTGACCTGGTCTCTAACTGTGGATTTACGGTATACATGACCCAGCCTCTAACTGATTTACAGTATACCTGACCTGGTCTCTAACTGTGGATTTATGGTATACCTGACCTGGTCTCTAACTGATGATTTACGGTATACCTGACCTGGTCTCTAACTGATGATTTAAAGTATACCTGACCTGGTCTCTGATGATTTACAGTATACCTGACCTGGTCTCTAACTGTGGATTTACGGTATACATGACCCAGCCTCTAACTGTGGATTTATGGTATACCTGACCCAGCCTCTAACTGATGATTTATGGTATACCTGACCTGGTCTCTAACTGATGATTTACGGTATACCTGACCTGGTCTCTAACTGATGATTTAAAGTATACCTGACCTGGTCTCTAACTGATGATTTACAGTATACCTGACCCGGCTTCTAACTGAAGATTTATGGTGTACCGGACCTGGTCTCTAACTGTTGATTTACGGTAAACCTGACCTGGTCTCTAACTGATGATTTACAGTATACCTGACCTGGTCTCTAACTGATGATTTACAGTATACCTGACCCGGCTTCTAACTGAAGATTTACGGTATACCGGACCTGGTCTCTAACTGTGGATTTACGGTATACCTGACCCGGGCTCCAACTGTGGATTTACGGTATACATGACCTGGCCTCTAACAAAGGATTTACGGTATACCTGACTGGTCCTCCATCGAGACTGGTCTTGTGGTGAATATCATTCCACGTCACGGTGTCCTCTCTTCCGGTCGTGGTCGATCGACCAATGGTAAATGTCAGCTTCCGGTCGAAGGCTATTTTTAGTAACCGGAGAACTTTTTGCCCTTCCCAGGTGTCGGGAAGAAAGGCTCTGCGCCGGGCTCCGTGATATGACTTGCCTGGATTTGGATGTTTTTCCTTTAAAAAAATTTAAAAAAAAAGAAAAAAAAAAGGGTAAATCTAAGGTTGACAACAGTCACTTTTTGCAATACTCAACACAGCCACGGATCCAAGATTTTTTAATAGAGGGGACCAAAAACCCGTTGTAATTTTGAAAATAGAATTTAAAGGTCCTTGACAGGTGGACGGGATAAATTAGCATTTCTGGTGTATTCTGTAATATATATTGTTTCACCAAAAAATAAGGGGGGGGGGGCCTGGGCCACTTGGGCCCCTGCCTGAATCTATTATTATTTGGGGGTTTTTTGGGGGGTTTTAACGACGCACTCAACACATTATAATTACGGTTATATCGGCGTCGGACATATGGTTATGTTGAGAAAAACCCCAGTGGTTAGCTGACGGGGATCGATGCCTGAATCTGTGCCTACAATAAATCTAGACATAATTTCACTTGCAATCTATATTTTGTAAATACATTTGTAGTACAATTTTTTAATTACGGTACAAGATTTGCTTCAAACGCATCCTTGTCATCACCATGCAGATAGCCATGACTGGACTGAATCTGTCCCACCATCAGATGATTAGACTTATGTTTGAAAAAAAACCAAAACATTTAATAGCAATTTCACATTGGAATTTGTTCAGCATTCTTGTAACAGAAACATAAAGTACCCAGTTAACAGTTACTGTAAGGAGATGCAAAGTGGCGTCATTGGAATATTGACGTCATTCAAAATTAGTGGTATTATTACAAAGCTTCGGCACATTATCAATGGAGAGGAGATTACAATTAAAATTTAAATTTTAAATTTTAAATTTTAAAATTTAAATACAGTTGAGATTGCAAAGTACTAAAATGTACTGTACATAAATGTGAACAGATTGTAGCTTACATGTCACTGTTTGTTTAAAAAGGACAAGAAAACAAGAAAAAACCTGCCAAGAATTAAACATTTGTATCTCAGATTTTTACTTCTGCTGTTCATTAAAAAAACCCAGCTATGCTTTATATACAGACCTGTCAACCTTCAGTCAAGAGAAAGCAGTATTGAAATATAATTCATATAACCATTTGTATTCCATCTTGTTACTTCAGCTGTTCATTAAAAAGAAAAGAAAAACGACTATATCATACCGTTTGTATTCCATCTTGAAACAAGTAGTCAATGATGATGACTCCAGCAATGCCGTAACCAGGAATTCTGAGTCCCTGGTCAAAACTGACTTTCATATCTCCAGGAGGCATGTCCCCGGTGAGGATCCCATACACCATGTTACAGGTGGGACAGACAGGCTTGAAGTTATTAAAACAGTTGTCGATACAGTCCGTGCAGAACGTGTGGCCGCATTTACTCAGACGTTTAGGGTTGGTGATCTCGTCCATGCAGATAGCACAGGTATCGGGTGTAGTTGTCTTTGAAATGGAAGACGACTCGTCTTCTTTGGTTTGCTGCCACACCCAGGTGTTATCTGCCGATTGTCCATCTTTCTGCTGTGACTGGAAGTGTCTGCGTTTACCTGAACCCTGTGGTCCAGGCAGATTTCCTCTCTGATCATGCTGATTGGAATGTCGAACTGATGTATCAAAAGAAATTTGTGATGAATTTGTGATGGAGAAAACTGACGTGTCTCCAGATATACAGAAAACATTGGCTTCACTCTCTGATGCTCCTGGATATCTAGGATCTCCTACAGATTGAGTGTGTTTTCCATAGTCCTTGTCATCAACAGGTCGCCATGGCTGGACCGAATTTGCTCCACCACCAAATGGACTGGAGGGCTCAAATATTCTCGAAGTGGCTGAATATTGAGGATCTTCAAGAGATGGGTATAATCTCTTCTTGTAATATGCAGCATCTGTTACAGGAGCTGAATACGCTCTTTGTTCTTCGTTTCGAGTCACCGTAATGTCATTTTGTGGATTACTTCTTCTCTCACCAGGCTTCAGCTTTCCTTGGTGTGGTGATCTGCCTTTGCTATAGGTTTCAGAATCACAAAGACTTGACGAATCACCAATATTTGAATTACGTGTCTGTGGATGTTGGCTTTCATCGGCCTTTTCATGTACTTTGTGCAATTTGGGAGGGCTTGCCTCACTAGGAAGATCACTAACATCATGTCCAAATGTTGAAATTCCACATTTCTTTACTTCAGACTTCTGAGCAGCTGGTTGTGACCGACGATTCACAAATTCGTTTAAAGCCTTTTGTGTTTCCACTCTGGTAATATCTTGAGAAAAGTAGTATTGCCAGTGGTTTATGATCTCATTATGTACATCCTCCACAAGACTGACGAGTAGCACATGGTTCAGATGACGTCTCACTTGGTGCGAGGACACAGCGTCTATCAGAGCTTCAACAGCAACATCAAGAGGAGCTCCTGCTCTGCCTGAAGATGGAATAAATACAGGATTCATCACGAGTGTTTTTTTAATATGGAAATATCAACCTAGTCTGTGTTAATCGATAATTGTTGAGGCTCTAGACGAGGTTGATTGTTGACATAACCTTTTATTATGAAACATGAGTAACGAATTCTATTTATGATATAACATTTCTAAAATAACATTTTAATTAAATGTTTGGTAAATCACAGTACTAAAGTTGCCGCCATCAAAAATATGATGACATCATGATTAGCACAAATTAATTTGGTGTCACACATTTTAACTAAATCTTTGAACACATTACACTCAAATATACAGGTCTTGTTGGCTTGTAAGCAAATGAACCATTTATGTACAGCAACACATTAGGTTGGAAATAGTCCAGTAGTAAAGCATTCGCTTGATGTGCAGTTGGTCTGGGATCGATCCCCTCTGATGGACCATTGGGCTATTATTCGTTCCAGCCAGTACACCATGACTGATATTTCAAAGGCTGTGGTATATACACTACCATCTGTGGGATGGTGCATATATAAAAGATCCCTTGCTGCTAATCAAAAAAGAGTAGCCGATGATGTGGTAACAGCAGGTTTCCTCTTTCAGTATCTGTGCGGTCCATAACCATATGTCTGATGCCATATAATCATAACTTAAAATGTGTTGAGTGTGTCGTTTAATAAAACATTGCTTTCTTTCTTTCCACAGCATCACATTACTTAGAGACATTGCAAATTTGCATACCATTATTAACCAAGTAAATACATAGAGGATAATAAACGAGTTTCCAGTTATTATCAAATTTATGTCCCGAGTGAAATAATTTTCAGTTGTCACGAGCTTTAGCGAGTGACAAATGAAAATTATTTCACGAGGGACATAAATTTGATAATAACTGGTACCGAGTTTGTTATTCTATTTATTACCTCAGCCATTTTAATCTCTAAAAACCTTTATTTTCCACGCACATGCACGAAGGCTGATCTGTATAGGAACGATGTAAACCACTTTACGCACTGTTCTGAGAATTACTATAACGTTGTA
>JAECMU010061698.1:0-19699 GCA_016106625.1 Dracogyra subfuscus
CCCACTTGTAATGTTCTCCTTCAATGGCGTAAATTATATCCACTGTACCCTCCCTCGTCACATGTTATCCCCATATGCCTACTAACCTGTAAATAAATTTTTTAAATCTTGTTGTCTTCTATTCCAATATAATTCTCTTGAAAAAGTCTGTACTATATAGACGAAACGTCGAGTGTCTTTATTTTATTTTGTTTACTTGTTATTTTAAAGTGGATAGTTTTAGATAAAGACTTTTGTTTTAAATAATATAATTAAATGTACATTAAAAAACAATTCACCAAAACAACAGGCGTGTTATTTTAGACTTGACTGGATTCAACTTGGTGAAACATTTGTCGTAATTACTTCTGTACACTTAATTGGTAAAGCAAACAGAAACCAAACAAGTTGAAAGGGAAGGGCAAAAGATTTTCTTTACTGGGTATATTGTACTAAAAACATCATACGACATGTAGCGTGAAAGGCGTAGCCTACATTATAGAAACAAGCAATAACCGAATAAATAGAAATACCAAAGAATTAAGTCTGCAGAGCATTGTTACAAAAACATATATCAAGCGTAATCTAATGCAATATAATTTATTTTTACCTTTGTATTATTTAAATACGGGGTGAAATATTTTTAATACTTTATTTAGCCCCCACGTACATGTAGTACACATTATTTAGTCCGTGGACGAAATGTACCGGGGAAATAAAAACCCAGTGGACGAATCGTCCGGAACTGATTTTTTGTAGTGAACGAATCGTCTCGAGTTCGTCAGTGGACGAATTTTCAGTGGACGAATTGTCCAGTGAACGAATCGACTGCATCCCGCCAAGATCTTGCAATTTATGGTTTGTTTCAGATTAGTCTCGATGGAATGATTACTGCTTTGATTAATAAACATGTATAAACTAGAATGTTATCAAAAAGCTTTTGTAATATTGCAAGGTGATGAATTCAAGATGCATTGCATGGAACATTTTGTTTCGGAGATAACTAGAGAATGAAAAATAAGTAAAATTGATTATCAATTATTAGTTGGAAACAAAAAGTTCCCTGGTTTGCAGTATTACTTTTTCTTAGAGGTGAATATTGCTCGGTTGCAGTATTACTTCTTTGGAGCACCATCACATGATGCATTGGTCGTAGACTATATTTCACATACTGTCGATAGTTGAGCAAACAATTGTAATAATTATTGATAGTTGAATTAACTATCGAGGTACTAACTGTTGCAACATATTGATAGTTTGATGTGTTATTAAACCACTACTTTTCCTGAGGTGTCCCTTTTTAGTAAAGTTTGTATTATGTTTCTGGGATTCACCCATTTTATGTTGTTGTTTTTTTTCTTTCAGAAAATGAACTTTGGTGGTGATAAGCCAGCCAGTGAAGAAATTACCAAAGATGACTGGCTGAACAAGCTACAAGATATTCATATCACCCGGGCTGATATGAATGCTCTTATAATGAACTATTTAGTTACAGGTACAAACATGAAAATATTCTCTTTTTTTTGAGAATATTTGTTTAATTTTTAATTTTATTTTAATAATGCTATGCATTTTAGTTTAGTGACCGTTTTTTTCTTGTTCATCTTTTTGACTTTTTTATTTTCATGAAATATATATATGCATGTTGTGTTGACTACCTCACATAATAGTAATAATCATCACCAGATTAGAGTAAATATATACTTTATCAGTTTGTTATTAAAGAAAGAAAAAGAGATATTTAAGCTACTGCTTTTTTTGTGTATCCGATGGTAAAATGGAAAACAAGTAAACCCATTGCTGCCACCTAGACTATTTCTGCTGAGTAACAGACAGTACATACCAAAGCCTCTGATACACTAGACAGGCTGTGAGTTAAAACAATCAGTGCCATTGGCAGTATTACTGCATATAGGAGTATTTTGATATCTTACTATGTTTCCTTTATTTCTTTTATCTTGTTCTGTAGAAGGCTTCAAAGAAGCCGCAGAGAAATTCCGTCTGGAATCTGGGATCCAGCCTTCAGTGGATCTCGATGAACTTGATGATCGTATTCGGATCCGAGAAGCCATTCAGAACGGTCACATTCAAGACGCAATCAGCATGGTTAACAACCTGTATCCCGAACTGCTCGATAATGACCGCTATCTTTACTTCAGGCTTCAGGTTTGTCTGATCTGTACAGTTAAACCCCTCTAAACCTACGGTTCAGTTTTAAGGATTATCTGTTCTGTACCGATATTTAAAAAGGGACCATAAAATAAGTCTGATTTTGATGGAATGTCCAGTTTTGAGGGATTTCACTTAACTTAATAAGTGCTGTAAAACTTTGTAAGAATAGTCCCTGTGCATACAAACTTAAATTATGCAAATTACGCAATTCATGGTTCCTACTCAATATGTACCATTGATACAGAGTTGGTTTTTTTTAGATATCAGATGTGGTTCTATTCATTCATTCGCTCACTTACTCATTTGCAGACTTATTTGTTAATTGATGTTTTGCAGCAACAAAAGCTAATAGAGCTGATCCGTGAGAAGAACATCGAGCTGGCTCTCGAGTATGCCCAGTCCCATCTCGCTGAGCGGGTGGAAGAAAACCCGGAGGTCCTATCGGAACTCGAACGCACTTTGGCCTTGCTGGCATTCGAGGAACCAGAGACATCTCCGTTTGGGGAACTGCTTCATCCCTCTCAAAGACAAAAGGTAAATATTACAACACACGTCTTTAGTCGTGTCAAAATGCTGTTGAGCAATTTAATCACCAATGTGTTCTACCAATGAGTTTACTTTACACGGCATTGAGACAGTTGCTTTTTTATTTTTAAAATATATTTATTTACTTACAACCATTTGGTGACGTGAAACAGCTTATAATATGGTAGTCTTATTGCAAGTATGGCCTGCTGAAGACAATTTTGTATGACTTTGTTTAAATAATATAATGTTTAAACAGATATTGGTAGAGCAAAGTGAAATAATGCTAGGTACAGAAAGCAGCTGTATTGTACAGGAAGTGACATATGATTCCTTGGCACTGGTTCATTCCACACTTGATAATGGTCTCTATTTTGGAAGACATCAAACACAAGGTACTATAAGCCTCTCATCATTTTGTTAAAAAATTAAACTGAATGTTTAATTTTAGTTTTGTTCTGAATTGCAGGTAGCAAGTGAATTGAATGCAGCAATATTAGAAGTGGACTCGACACCACGATTAGCCAATTTGTTAAAGTTGTTATTATGGGCACAAGAAGAATTAGAGAAGAAGAAAGTGAAATATCCAAAAATGACGGATATTGCCAAAGGAACAATAGAAGAAACAAAATGAATCTCTAGGCAGTTATGTTACAAGCTATAGTGTGAAAGTGTTGTGATGTGTATTATTTTGACAACCGACGTGAATTTTGAAGGAAAACAGAATGCATTTCAGGGAAGACATTTTGACATGGAGTATAGCTTTTATCAAACCACAGGACTGGAATCTTTGTCTGATCTTTTGGCAGCTGTTGCATTTAGACAAACACTTCTATGTAGAGACTATTTGTGAAAACTTTTGGTTTTTATTGTAACTTGGCGATTTGTGAAAAGCACTCACTTAATTTTTGAAAAAATTTTTTTATTAAAATATTGCTGCGTTCATTAGAAGTCATGAATATCATATTTCCCAATTCACAAGTTGTGAAGATCATTTGTTTGGTGAAATAACCCATGAACACAACTGATAACTACTGGAAAAAATGCAAATCATTCATAGCTGGGGTGTGTGAGAATGTCTATAAATCCACTGAACACTCTCCACTTGGTGAAGTTGTGTTCACAATTTGAAACCTATGAATTCACAATATTAATGAGCACCAAATGAATGCAGAATAATCTATATATATTTTTTTTAAAGTGCCATTTTTAGGAGGCAGAACACTTGTGAACAGTCTGATGTGCTTATAACGTAAGAGCAAAAACCAGTTTAGCAAGTGACAGACAGTTCATCCTTTGAAAATGCCTAGTGTAATTTGCTAGCTCACTGCTAACATGATGGTTTAGACTACAGTAACCCAACAGTTTTTCATTTGAAAAATATTACCGTTTCTTTACTATCTCTAGGAAACATACATCCGCTTTATTCAATCTTTTTTTTTAAGTGTAACTTCATCTCCAACAATAATAGGTTTTATTTCTTGTTATTGTGCTGTAGTTTTAGTCTTTTAACATATATTAATTAACGGAAAAAAAATGAAACACCTGCACAAAATATTTAGATGAATTATTAAACTATGATGTTTAAAAATTAAAAAAAATAATTATAAGACACTACTATGTTCCTGATTAGTATGAAGATTTAATACAGCTCATCTTTAAGTCGTTAAAATACACGTTCATATGAGCATGTTACACATCAAACGAAAGTACATTTCTTGTTCAGTTTTAGTTCTACGAACTGAAATAAAGCGTGTCTTTTTATTTTAATCCAACTTCCCCCATTCATTTCTCTCCATTTCGTTTCTTCCTGGTCTGATTTGTTTTATGATGGGGTGTCGTTAAACATTAATTCATCCCCAGTCTAACAGAAAGCCCTATCTTTTTCTCTCTTTTAAAAAAAAATAAATCTTGTACTAAAAGGAACATTTGCATGAAAGGTGGACACATTTAAACTAGGAACAATTTATATGCTTATTGTGACACTAAGTTTGTTGGTAGATAGTGTGAGGGCTCAGAGAAGAAACCTGTTGCTGGCACATAACCAGTCAAATAGCAGCAAGGGATCTTTCTGGGTGAATTATCCCTCTTGCAGAGCAGCCTTTAATTTGCCAGTGATGGGGAGAAAAGCCCCGGTAGGTCCAATGATAATGATCGATATTAAAGATCTGCAGTTGGTGAATCTTCTACCACTGAGCTGCATCCACCCCTTCAGTTTTGGTCAAAATTCACTGCATGGGGTATAGGATGTCACACATTTTGTTTTCTAATAAAACTAAACATCGATTAAACTTGTGCAGCTATCTCCGAAGCTTACGTAGCAAATTGCAGTATGATACTGAACAAAATTTTGCCCTTCTAATGAATGATTGGTCAGATGTTTAGACAGGTAAATGTATGTCCCTACAGTTCCTAATCAAAGATTTAGATGCATTTGTGTTGTGCATAATAAAATCATTAAAACAATAAAACCTACATGGTTGCATTAAGTTCAACAGTGCTCACTTATCACACCCTTGGTTTGGAATGGTACACAGTAAAATATAACAGCTTACTATAATTTCACATCATGGCAATTTTTGGTAAATGGTAGATTTTTTTTTTTTAATTATGCTATTTTGTACAAACAAGGTTGTATGCATCAATCTAAATTTTTCAACAGGAATTTTGTATTGAACTTTTTTTAGTAGTCAGAAAAAAGAAACGTCACCAAGAGTATTGCGAGATGCAAAAAATTTCATCATTCGAACACAGATGTCGATCAAATACAAAACCAGTTATATTATTATGCTTCACAGTAACTCGATCAAGACCCAGCAAATTGTGCTAGATTTATGGTGTCCAGTGTCACTTTTTATGTTTTTAACCTGTTCAAATCTTGTACATTAGAGGGCCTAGTAAGTTGGCAAACTTGTGCCCAATCCTTTTGTTGTTCATGCAATAAAATAGGTTTTCAATAAATACAAATTTCAAAAGCAATAGGAAGTCATGTTTATCTCCCTTTAATTAATTAATTCAACTTCCAATTATTATTACACAAACTAAAGAAATATATGTCCTGGTACAATATCGGATAGATTACTGTTAACAAAATGTTAAAGGTCGATAGCTACTTATGAAAGAAAACGTGAAAGTGTTGTTATTGTAAAATAGAATTGTGAGCTGTAGTGTGATTATACATTTTGTTACGCCTGGAATACTGCTTCCAACTTATTTTATGTTGTAATTCATATATTGCAAATAAATTATTTATATGAATATTTGTGTTCATAAATGCCTTAAGGTGGGTTTTTTTCCATATTGCTGTGGAGTGTGAAACCTATTTTTGAAGACAAAACTTCCAATAATGGCCACTCATTTTGTAGTCTTGTAGAGAAAACCTGCTACATTTTTCCATTAGTAGCAAGGGATCTTGTATATGCACTATCCCACAGACAGGATAGTACATACCAGTTCATAAGTTCAAGAGCTATAACTGTCAAAAATGGGTAACTTGTCATGGATGTCAAACTTGATCTGTAACGATACATGATTTCAGCTCAATATGTCAAAGCTGCCTGCAAAAAATATCCATGGGACTAGAAAAGAATCGTAACCATAATATGCCTACTAGGGCATTGTTAATTCCTAACAAGTGTAAATTGGTGTATATTTAAGAGTTCATGCATCCACTTGCATAATTTTGAGAAGAACCAGGTTCTGCAGCATCATGATGTAGTGTACACCACAAAAAGCTGTTTTAACATGCTGTTCAATGAGCATAGATTGCGTTTTTGACAAACTTTATTGTAGAGTTGTGTTAACATTCCTACACCTTCACTACTCGCTCCAAAATCTGCATCACATTTGGAAATGAACTCTTAGTAAGGGACCTGGTTTTAGATAATGCTAAAATCAATTCACAAGGAATAAATGAATGAATGTTTAATGACACCACAGCACAAAAATATATATTGGCTATTGGGTGTCACAAATGGTAAGTATTTGAACATATTATTTATATATACACTTATGTAAAACTACAGTGTATAATTCACATGGATGTCACTCATTTACAACCCGACAATTCAAAGATTCAAAATATTGTTCCTCCCCTAAATACCATTTTTAAATGCACACCTGTACCCAGTATTACTGTATTCATAAGCAGAACAACAAAACCCACCACTATTTACATGATTTATTTTCATACATACATACTTAAAATGAACAACTTGTTTATATAGTCAAACCTGTACTGAACAGCCATCCATTGAGGTATCACAACAATCTTATCATAAAATACACTGCTTAACTGCCTTTTAATCAGTTCAACCGTCATTAAGTTTAGTGGATTCCAAGATACATTTCAAGCAGTATGCTTCATAAGAGAATTTAATTCTGAAATGTAGTACATGACATCCAGGTTTGAAAGTAAGGTAGAAAATGAAAGTTAAATGAAAGGAAAATACAGTTTAACCTTTGTTCAAATGCTAAGTGTCTTTAGTTGCTTTTGATCCCTTTTCTATCTTTGAAAATAGGTCTGATAAATAGAATTACCGGACTAATTTATTGCATTATACACATGTACAGTATCTATATAGATAGGTGGCTGTTCGAGTACATTAATATACTTACTATACTGATCATATTCAGTTTCTCACAATTCATAGTATATTGCATCAATTGAATTGAATTTTTTTTTTTTTATTGATAATGCTTGAGCACATGTAAATTAATTGTATGGACAAATCCAATTTTTAAATTAAATATTTTCCCAGAGTGGTTAAACGCATGCAGGTAACCATGCTCTCGGACCATTTTAAAATATTTTATAAAGTGTTTTCTCTTTTGTGCCATCAATCAAATAGAAAACCCATCAATAAAGCTATACTTAATATTGAGGGTGATCCCAAGATGTTTCTCTTTGCTTATATGAGCCTTGGTACTGAAGTAAGATGATCTGACACTTTGGGATGAATGCTAGTATTGGGACCAAATTTAAACCATGCTGTTTGTTGCATTCTGTTCAACTAATACAGATTACTTGAACATTTTCCCTCGGCTACATTTAATCTTCCATTTCTAAATACATTATTGTTTTTAAATTAACAAATATATAGCTTTTGACCAAATTTGCTCTTAAAATGGGTGGGTTATGTTGGAGCATGCCAAATTTATTAAAGATGGCCTTGAGTAAAGTAACTGTATAGCATCTGCATTAATATAGTCTTACATATCCATGGAGATGCTGATGGAGGTGGCTAGATACTGTGTATTACCCACAAGGCTTATTATATTAGCCCATTGTTACTGGAGCTATGTGCTTCAATCAAAGCAACTGTAGCTGTAGCTGTGCACTTGAATCAACAGCTGGGAACTGAGCAATGAGATATCAACACAGTTCAACCAAGATCACATTCTGTTGGTGATAAAAGCACTGATGATGACGATGGTGATAGTTACTCTTGTGACAGCTCTATACCTCTGGAGTGAAAATGTATCACAGTTTTCTTGGATTTGTCCACATCACAAAAGAATACATGGTCAATAATGTGCTACCATCCCAACACATACTCTTTGACCTTAGACACAAAACTGTTATCTCTTTTAGGCTCTTGTGGATTCTGCAATACCTGAAAAAACAAACCAAACACAAATTAGACCACACAGAAAAGAGAAGGCCACAGAATACACAGAAAGAAATGTTTTATTTAAAGACGCATTTTATTTACAGTTATATTGTGTCAGATATTGAGAGGAAGCCTGTTGTCGCCACTTCATGTACTACTCTTTTCGATTAGCAGCAAGGGATCTTTTATATGCATCATCCCACAAACAGGATAGCACATACCATGGCCTTTAATATACCAGTCGTAGTGCACTGGCTCAGAATACACAGAGAATCACGTTTCCTGTATACTGATAAAACGAAATATAAATAGTAACCGCAAAACCCTTATTCACAAATTTCATCTACAATACCAAATGTTCCATCATTTCTTTCCATCAGTATGGAAATGAAATGAATGAATGTTCAATGTCACCTCAGTACTTTTTAAACTCATTATTTAGTATCTAACGTGGACGTAGCTCAGTCATAAAGCACTGTCTAGGTTCAATCCTCGATGGAGGACCTATTGGGCTATTCTCATTCCAGCCAGTACACCACGGCTGATATATCCACAGACGTGGTACATGCTATCCTGTCTGTGGAATTGTGCATATAAAAGATCCCTTGCTACCAATGGAAAAATGTAGCAGGTTTCCTCTCGGACTAAAGGTAAAAAATTAACAAATGTTTGACATCCAATAGCCGATGATGAATAAATCAATGTATTCTAGTGGTGTTATTAAACAAAACAAACTAACTTCTTGATATCTAATGTGGTTATTGCAACATATGGTCAAGAGAATAAAAAGAACCTGCTTCAGCCACATGGGCTACTCCTACTGTTAAAGTAGCAAGAAATCTTTTACTTTCACTATCATATAGACAGGGCAGTACCTAAAACTGCAAGTGGCTGACTCTCGTGTGGGTGGGGAACCCCCCCCCCGAGTACCGATTCTGTGATCCATTGCATCTAAAATGATCACTTATTACTCCCCTACCAGTCCAACCGGGGTGGACTATAGGGTTCATCTCCATCATGTTTGTCTGTCCATTCATCCCACATATAGTTTTCCAGATGTTTTGTTTTGCCACTTTCATGGCGATTTACCAATTTTATGGTCTCATCTTAGGAGTTATGAAAATCTGTTTGGCCTGGAAGGGGAGATGTATTGCTTTAGCAGTACTCTCAGAGTGCTTGTAATATAACAATGATAATTATATAAACTGACATCACTTCTTGACCGGTAGGCTGCGGCAAGGGGTCTGATGGGTGTTCCTGTGCTTGTTGTCTTGATGCTAGAGTTGTTCAGAATGCTTGGTGTGTTGGGGGTCTGCAGCATGGCAGGAGTTGTACATGACATGTCTTTAGAGTCTCGGAAGTCCTCTAAAATATTCTGAAATAAAATGGTTGCACATGACAAATAGAACAAAATAGAGTTTACGGATTTCCTTTCTCTTCTAGTCATAACAACATTTGCTGAGCTCTTGGTCAACTCAAATCCCAATCGTGGGCCCAGATGCTCAAACATTAGTTAATCTAATCAGTGGTTAAGAGAATATATTTTAAAAGATTGTATTTAATCGATGCAAATAGTGAATAAAATAAACTAAAAATTATTCTGCAACTAGTAATGGTATAATAATCCATGGGTAATTAGTTAAAAACTATTTCAATAGTGTTTGATTAAAATAATACTCATCAGTTAAACCATACTACGTACAAATGGCCTTGGGTCTCTAAATGTGCCACGTACAAATTGTCTTGGGTCTCTAAATATGCCATGCTGTGCTGTACACTAGAGAACATTGTACGGTCACATCTGATACTAACTATTGAAAATTCCTACCGGCCTCGGTTGCGTAGTGGCTAAGCAATCGGACTACAGGCTGGTAGGTACAGGGTTCGCAGCCCGGTACCGGCTCCAACCCAGAGCAAGTTCTTAAGGCCTCAATGGGTAGGTGTAAGGCCACTACACCCTCTTCTCTCTCACTAACCAACTAACAACTAACCCACTGTCCTGGACAGACAGTCCAGATAGCTGAGGTGTGTGCCCAGGACAGCGTGCTTGAACCTTAATTGGATATAAGCTCGGAAATAAGTTTAAATGAAATAAATGAAAATTCCTATAACCAAAGGTCAACAACAAAGACTATGACCTTAATTCCACCGTATCCACACAAACATGCACATTTTACGGACTGAAGAAATTGGAATATGTTTTAATTGTGTGTCCATTGCAAAGAGATACATACTAAAAAGAAGTATACAGTTATGTGTTTTAACAGTGCATGTCTCTGTGGATGCAGGAAATTTGTGGCAGGGATTTAGATTCCAATTCAATTAGTGGTGGCCGATGAAGAAACTTAAACATTTACAGTGAAGTACAAATCAATTATATATGAAGAGGTATTTGAGACCGCCCAGGTATATACAGGCAACTATTATCTTGACCTCTTATCTCAATAACCTAGGAAATATTTAGGTAAAAAAATGAACCCATGACATTCTTTTCACCAAAAGCTAGTACACTTTTTTCCCAATCCAACTGTTTGTCCCTACAATACAGGGTACCCACAGAATTTTCAAATTAAAATTCCCTGTATTTTCCCTGAATTTTCCCTGTTGTAAAAGATGTTTCCCTGTCTGATATCCATGATTCTTTATTGTAAACAACGTCCTCCTGCCACCGCCAATATCCGTGCCTTCACCTCCAAATACCATAATCAACATATTGTGACAATATATATGTGTGTGTGTTTGTGTGTGTGAAATGATAGCATGCTTAAGCAAACACATACATGGGCATTTTAAACTAAGATTAAATGTCCCTGTGTCATTCATAGCTGTGGAGACTTATCTTGCCTTATAAATTTATAATAATGGCTTTGGATCAGAAAGCATTTTTCCAAATATGTGCACAACTTTCATTAAAAATATTTTGGTAAAAACCTTTTTTCTTCCAGGTTTTTTTGTTTTAGATTTAATTATTACAAAGGTAAGTGTTCACATTGAAGATTATTATGTATAGCAGAAATGTCAGAAAAGTAGATCTAAGACTACACTATGTCACTGTTAATGATACATTAGTATGACATAACCAAATTTAATGACTCAACATTTCTGATATACATAGAGTAAGCTCTTGAGCAATGGTCGCTTATTTCCATTTTGACTTCTAGTGTTTTGGGTACTATACGTAGCTCATATAAACACGGCATTTTCCTTGGTGGAACAATTTGATATAGTGACCAGATGATTTCTCAATAAAAATAAATATATGATAGTTTTTGAAACATACACTAGAAATCACCAGTAGCTATCATTCAATACCATCATGAAAAAGACAAAGGAATCCAATACACCACTATCTTAGGTTTCTTACATTTGTACCTGATGTGGTATACATATCCATGTATATACAATTTAGGACTCAACAAAATTCCCTGATATTTTTCCAGATTCCATTACACCCAAATAAAATTCCCTGTATTTTCCCTGAATCAGACCAAAATTTCGAATTCCCTGAATTTTCTCTGCAGGGAATTTTTAAAAACCATTTCCCCTGTTTTCCCTGTCCTGTAGGTACCCTGCAATATCAAGATAACAATGGCTGACGTTATTTTCAATCAAGTATGTGACACACATACCTTGTCGATACAGGGAAGAACTCCCACCATGATCGTGCCCTCAAAAATCTTTCCATTCTTACTGAGGGCCTTCTTGGCCTGTATCCGAGACTTGTAATGAATATGCATCCAGTTTCCTTCTGTAGCTGCCTGGAATTAAATCATTTAAAAATTGTCTGTTATTTCTTTTATGTTCATCAGGGTATGAACAAAAAAAGTCATCTGTAAACTGTGCAAATTAGCAAACCCATTCTCACAGAAGTCTGCAATGAATGAATGAATGAATGTTTCACGACACCCCAGCACGAAAAATACATCGGCTATTGGGTGTCAAACTATGGTAATGGAAATAAGAAAGGTGATGATTAACATCAACAGAAAAATTCAAGATAGAAATAAAAACAGTGTGAGTGTAAATACAAATACAAACATCACGGATAATATAACAGTGTAAACACAAATACAAATATCACGGATAAGATCACAGTGTAAATAGAAATACAAATATTACGGATACTGACTTTTATTCCAAACTTTAATTTGTGCTGTATTGGCCATTCTCTAAGAGAATGTTACACCCCTGCACCACGGTGAGGTTACAGCACACGCAGGGGCACAGAAGTTTGCAGATTTTTTTTTGTTCATACGTACAAGAAATAACAGACAATAATTAAAATTAAATTTTAAGCATACATACATTAAATGACACTATAGGTAGTACTAAACCAAATAACTTCCGGCTGGGTCAATGTTCGAGGTGCACTAAACTTTTGATAGAGAAGCAAACACCACAAGTCCTGTGATTGGTGTTGGTTGTAAAAAATAATAGTTTCATCTTGGTAAAAATATTATACAATTTTATTTCATCTAGTACCAATCTGTCAAGTAGTCGTGTGCTTGAAACATGTATGGGGTACCTGTAAAAAAAAAAAAAATCTCAAATTTTGTGCGGAACTAGGGTAGTCATAGATGCTACCCGTTATCTCAGAACCGAGCAGCTTAACCCCCGATTTTCTCTGGATCACTTGAAGTGTGAGGGGTGGTAGTATATATATCCGTGGCATTTATGTTGATTGATACACTGCAGGTAGGAGTTTTAGCCACATATGTTACTATTGTCGTCTATGGGATTTGATTTGGTGGTATACACCCTAAAATTCATATTTTATTTTGAATTATTTTTTGGTTCTTAAACAATAACGCTCAGCAGGACAAACTACCAATATAAAGTGACATCATCAGATTTACAGGATATTAAACAAGCTTCCATTTGGTCGAATATTTATGTTCCAAGTGAAATAATTTTTAGTTATCACATGCTTTAGCAAGTGACAACGAATATTATTCCACGTGGAACATAAACACGATACGAACTGGTAGCGACTTACTGATGACCTTTTGAGTGACGATTTCTTGGATAAACCAGTCAGACACCAAAATAAGTTGACAACAGTCATTTAGGTTTTCACTAGGTTACATCATGAAAGATAAATACAGTACTATACTTCATTCTCCACAAAAAAACTTTTAAACCAAAAACACCACAAAGTTTTATCAATATTATACTATTTAATGAATCAAGGAATAAAAAGTATCAACACATTTGTGAAGGCATTATAATAATAACTGTGAACTTCATAAATAAATGAGTCTCAGCCTCTAGGCACATGAGTTACCAGGCACTATACTAATTTCAATGAACAGATGAACCAAATAGCTTTTGGCATGTGCCCCAAGATGAAATCAAAGCATTTGTTAAACAAAATGAAAATAAACATACATCAAAATATGATGTAGACATCCTGAAGTGTTACATGAAAAATATTAAAAATGACATAAGAAAATTAGAAAACATTCCTAACACTGAACAAAACATAGCTTCTAAAAGTATTTAAGGATAGAAAAGTATGGTGTTTCTTTGATTTTAGATTTCAAATTCGCGAGATGTCTTAAATTCTAAAGATAGTTTGTTTTGTTTGTGAGAAAAGCTGCTCATCCCCAGTCAGGATAGCACATACCATGACAATTAATATACCAATATATAGCCCAATGGGCCCATCAACAAGGATCAATCGATCCTAGACTGACTGTGCACCACTGCCATACTTCTATTTTTATTTTATTTTTACATATGCCTTTGCTTTTTATGTCTATAATACAATAATGAAAAATACACGAGCTGCACTGACTTTAGATGTATCCTAATTTATATTATGGAATAAAATTTTATGCATGTAGGATTGCAACAGTACTGCACTAGAAGGAAGGAAGGAAATGTTTTATTTAACAATGCACTCAACACATTTTACCAGCCTCAGTGGCATCATGGTTAGGTAGAGGCACTGATTTTCCATTTCAGAGTTTTCCCTTTTCCGTTTCATAATGTTAAAAATTCAGTTTTCTCCCTGTTTCAGTAGTAAACAAATTCTGTTTTTGTTTCACTCACTCACTCACTCTCTCACACACACATCACGACATCAGACATTTTCGGTTTTCTTTACGATATAATCGGGAAAATAATTACAAACAATCACACTATAAACCACTTCCCTTGTATAATTTATTTTAAACAAAGTCTGGCATACAATATGCAATTACTGCATTCCTTTGTGAGATCAGAAATATGGCAATGTTGCAAATGTTAAAAATTAATAAGCAAACATAACATAATATATCTTTCACGTGAGTAAATATCAGACAATTTTAGCTCACAATGTTCGTTTTTTTCCGTTAAATCGCCGGGAATAAATGAAGAAAACATAACTGGTAAAATGTCTAAATAATCTACATTAAACATTTGGCGTAACATACAAAGGTACTAGTGTCGTAGCATAGCACAGGCAGATGTTGGTGTCCATAGTTTCTACTTCGAAAAATAAATTTTAATTAATCAAATGCGCTATTTAAAGTTGGATAATGTTTTGGAAAAAAATTTGGAATTCCATTTCAGATAGGCGATCATGGAAAATCAGTGCCTCTTGTTAGGCTATCAGGCTCGTAGGTACTAGGTTCGGATCCCAGCCGTGGCATGGGATTTTTAATCCAGATACAGACTCCAAACTCTGAGTGAGTGCTCCACAAGGATCAATGGGCAGGTGTAAACCACTTGCACATGAAGTGGTGACAGTGGGTTTCCTCTCAAAATCTGTATGGTCTCTGACCATATGTTTGACGCCATATAACCATAAATAAAATGTGTTGAGTGCATCTTTAAATAAAACTCCTTTTTTTATAACACATTATATTTATGTCAGACATATGGTTAAGGACCACACAGATACTGAGAGGAAACCCGCTGTCGCCACTTCATGGGATACTCTTTTCGATTAGCAGCAAGGGATCTTTTATACGCACAATGCCACATACAGGGTAGCACATACCACATCCTTGATATACCAGTTGTGGAACACTGGCTGGAACAGGAAATACTGTACTAGAAGCCTGTTCACAGCTATGCAAAGTATTCATTCACATCTTGGAACCTACTACATTCACCACAATACAAATGACAGAACTGAACAGATAACTAGAAAAAAAGTATTTGAACAAATATTTAGCAAAGCAGTTTCCCGTCAATATCCTCAATCATTAAAAAACAATATTAGAAAAAAAAAATCAAACCCAACTTGATGACTTACCACATATTTGATGATATCACCATACTGAGCAAACTGTTGTAGAATGAAAGACATGGACGAAGGTATAAACCTGAAAGATGTTAAAATAAGAATAAAATTTCGCTTTCTTTTCCATATTAAATTTTAAAGGTTAAGTTTATAATAATAATATGAGCTATATTTAGTATTCTCAATAACAAGTCAGAAATGTTATTCCTACTTATTATTTCACTTAAGCGCTGCAAAGTACATGATACATTTGCTAAATATTGCAAACTTTGTAAGAAAACAAGGATGACATTGTCAATCATATGTGACATAAATTTTTTTAATTGTGGCAT
This sequence comes from Dracogyra subfuscus, assembly GCA_016106625.1. Classification (NCBI taxonomy): domain Eukaryota; kingdom Metazoa; phylum Mollusca; class Gastropoda; order Neomphalida; family Peltospiridae; genus Dracogyra; species Dracogyra subfuscus. Next base: position 15,855 of record JAECMU010061698.1, read on the forward strand.
GCATGCACATGGTAGTAAAACAAATCATTAAAGCAAAAACCAGCCGGGATCAATGGCTTTTAGGAAGGAAGGAACGAAATGGTTTATTAAAAGATGCGCTCAACTCATTTTATTTATGGTTATTTGGCATCAGACTAATGATTAAGAACTACACAGATACTGAGGGAGGAAACCTGCTGTCGCCACTTCTTTTCGATTATATATATATATATCTTACCCAAACACTGTGACCCATGTCTCATCCAATACATCGTCTGATTTCAGACTATCACTGCAATACAAATTCAAAAACAAATTATTGTCAGGTTTATAAAGAGTAATATGGAAATGTTTTATTTAACGATGCACTCAACACATTTTATTTACGGTTATGTGGCATCAGACATATGGTATAAAGAGTAATAATTAAAAAAATCCCCCACCAATAAACATTCTAAAATATGCACTTTAAAACAAATATAATAACAGTTTTGTTACGATAAATACCACTCGAAAGGAAAATACATTTAATACAGTTTACAGTAATTAGTATAGATGCATGATATACATTCTCAGGTATCGAAATAAATGAGAACATTTGTCCAGGTTACCAAGAGGTTATCAGACGTCAATCATTTTTTATTTATTTTTTGGTTTTGTTTAACGACGCACTCAACACATGTAAACTACGGTTATATCGGCATCGGACATATGGTTATGTCGGGAAAAAAACCAAGTGGTTAGCTGACGGGATCGATCCTAGACCGACCGCGCATCAGGCCGGCACTACCACTGGGCTATGCTGCCCGCTCAGATGTCAATCAAGTCGAGAATGGTATTTCGCTCTCCACAAAACTTAATAAACCAGAACTAAACCATCTAAGTTTTTATCAACTTAGTGTTATTTAAATATACAGTATTAGTACAGTGAGAATAGTGAATGGAGTATGTCAGAGTGTCTGTATATATAATACCACACATACTGCTTATTTCCATGACCAATCTAATTAAAATTAGCTCCACTATTACATGTGGATCTGGCTGCTGTTAGATCCACATGTAATAGTGGAGATAATTTTAATTAGATTGTTCGATGATTGACGCTGTTGTTAGTTTTCTATATTAAAAAAAATTCATTCTACTTAAAAACACAATTTTAATCATGACAATATGGCATCTGACATATTATGGTGAAGTCCTAAACAGATAATGAGAGGAAACCCACTACTGCCACTCAGTAGCTAATCTTTAGCAGCAATTACTCTCTTAAGACACAGATACTAGGGGGGAAAAAACCACAGCTTTTGGGGACCAAATTGTCTGCACTATACCAATAGCATGGGTGAAAGTTGAAAATTTTGAAAAACCTGCAACAGTTCTGGGTGCTAGGGCTTTTTGTGGTTCCAGGACAAAAATGACCCTTAGAGACCCAAAAATAACGCAAATCCGGCATGTGCCGGAAATCTTTCACCCATGCAATTGTGTAGCACTAGCTAGAAAGGAAAATATTGATATTAAATGGACGTCTCTGCCCCTCGCCCTCAACCTTTTTATATTTGCCAGTCACTCCATAACATCATAGACTGTGCATGTAGTTCCCTCCTCAATATAAAAGCATGACTACACAATGTATCTGCCGAGGAAGATGCAAGCTTTGTTAGTGTAAATTCTGGCTTCCAAAACACAAAGATTAATGCTAATACTCACCCTTGAGTATAAAATGGATCAAGCTGAGCTGGGGAGACTGGTATCTTGCTGGATGTGGAAAGAAAAGACTCTCCCATTTTAGGTGTACCTGTACAGCTTATATCTGAAGAAAGAAAAAACAAAAATTAAATTAGAAAGTTTTTAAAATATACTGTCAAAAAAGATGTTTGTTAATGTTCCTGAAATAGGACTGCATGCCCAAGTGCACCCTAAAACAAATTTAACGCACGTTGTGTGATAATTGCAGGAAATTGGATTGAAATGTTCAGATTTTGGTGAATACACATGAAACTAAGGGAAAAGATTGGGGTAGTGATGGGTAGTTAAAGCTGCAATGCTTGCAATGATGCCTCATTTCCATGTCGACAGACGAGTTACAAGATGCCAAGACTAAGCCTGCCGAATCGAAACATTTGCCTCCAGTGAATCGCAGTCAGCAGTGACACGAATGTCCATCAGAGCACCATTTCACATCTCTGGGAAAGGTACCATCCGGTGACATCAAACGTGTTCATTGGTGCAAGAATATACAGGGGAGGACCTTGGGAAACTGGCGGTGAGTATGGTTCAACGACGAGTCACGTTTCCTTCTACAGTGACGTGATGGACAATAATGTGTTTACAGATGCCGCAATGAATGTTTTGTCAACAACTGTGTCATCCAAGTTGACAGATTCAGTGTCATGATGTGGGGAGCCATCTCATACACTGGCAGAAGTCAACAAGGCAACCTGACAGCTGTATGCTACCGGGATGAAATTCTGTGCCGTCACATGCTTCCCATTTTGTATTGACAGACAGAACTCTTTCAGGACAATGCCAGGCAGCATACGGGACGTGTAACATTGCATTTCCTACAGCATGACAAGATTAATGTACCGGGGTACTGCCATGGCCAGCAAGATCGCCAGATCTCATCCCCACTGAACATTTATGGAATGAACTGGACAGACGTGTACGCCAGCGTGACCCAGAACCCCCCCCCTTCCTTATCACTCGATCATGTATATTTTTTTCTTTTTATTTTGGCTGAAATTTCTTTCAATAAATTTTATTGTGCTGTTTGTCATCGAATAATATCAACAACACAATCAGTATATAATAATAATCCACTTGAACTAGGTTTGTAAACTGCAGTAACATGCTATCTCTACATCCTCACAGTTACAGCATGCATTGTTTACTTTTCCCTTTCAGGTTTCTAGCACAGGAAATAAGTTTAATGACCCCGTCAGCTGACCACTGGGTTTTTTTCTCGACATAACCATATGTCCGACGCCGATATAACCGTAATTAAAATGTGTTGAGTGCGTCGTTAAACAAACCAACAAAAAAAAAAAAAAAAAAAAAAAAAAGTTTAATGACATGCATGTTTTCACTGGTTGGACACGTCACGTGGTAGTTGATCTCACACCTGTTTTAGGCTAAGAACTTGGAAATCTATGTCATGCTTTGAATTTCAGTGTTTGTTTTATTTACCTATCCTTTTCTAATTTAACACTTAGCTTATATGTGGTTAATATGTGGCTTGGCATATTACATGTAGCTGTTTAGATAATGCGTCACAGCTGCCGATACAAGATAATGCCTTTTTGTTCCTCAGTTAAAGGTAGGGTCAACTCAAACAAGAGTCTTATGTGCTCTCTGCACAGTTTAAACAAATGCACTAATTTATGACAAGACACTTTGTTTTCGTCAACCTGACTTGTAAAACAAATTAAATGACTTGATAGTATAATAAACTATTTAAAGCTGCACTCCCTAGTTCTATCCAGCGAAAATAAATTATTATTTCGGTTAATCTACAAACCTGTAACACACTTAGATCACGTTTTTATAAAATGGAGTGAAAAAGCAGATTTTATATAGATAAAGACCATGGGTATCCCCATGACCCACTTCCTTCAAATACGTTTGAATGTGTGCGTTCGTTTCACCTCTCCTGGACATGTTCCAACTGTACTGTCCTGGACAGCAAAAGGAATGAGTTTGGAACAGGAAGTTACTTAACGAACATGGGTGGTCCTGTTTAGGTAGTGGCTGCTGCAGCAATCACGATACTTGAATCGGAATAATACGACACTGACCATGTTGACTATACTACAGTGTTTGAAATAATACTAGTGCTTAACCAGACCCATACGCAGGGGTGTGGGGTA
>JAECMU010061706.1:4784-16547 GCA_016106625.1 Dracogyra subfuscus
CCCCCTCCCCAACTCTGTGTCATTCCATGAATGTATGTATACATGGAGAGATGTGCAAGAGTTTTGAGACAGCTCCTCAATCAAAAATGGTTATATTTGTTTAAATATCATGTAAAAACTTCTTTGCCTTCACAAATCAAGTAAATTCATGAATCAAGAGGCCAGGACGTAGCCCAGTTGTAAAGCAGTCTAGGTCCCCTTCGTTGGACCCAATGGGCTATTTCCCGCTCCAGCCAATGCTCCACAACTGGTGTAACAAAGGTCACGGTATATACTATCCTGTCTGTGGGATGGTACATATTGAAACATTGCAGGTGGCCATTTAATTAAGGATGTCTCTTGAGTAGGTTTCACTGTTAATGTATGAGAAAATTAAAACATTTGTTATAAAGGACAATTTTTGTACATGTCCCTTCAGTGGTCATTATAGACAGGTTTAACTATCAGGGAATAATTTGTTGGGGTTAACATCACAATTTGCTAGCTCATGTGCGAATCAATTACACACTATGGATCACTGTTACTGCGAACCAAATAATCTAATAATTTTCGCAGTTGTAGCAAAATTATCATCATGGGTTTTTTCCACTCTTTCCATTGGCAAAGTTCGGTTTGAATAATTCAAAGTTAGAATGTCACATTCAGTATTCAATCAAAATTTCAATGACATCACGTGTATTCGGTAAAACTGGGAATTATTATTATTATTATCTTTTTTTTGGTTGTTTAACGACGCACTCAACACATTATAAATACGGTTATATCGGCGTCGGACATAGTGTTATGTCGAGAAAAACCCCAGTGGTTAGCTGACGGGGATCGATCCTAGATCGACCACACATCAGGCGGGCACTGTACCACTGGGCTATGCTGCCCGCTACTGGGAATTAATACCGGTAGTTGACTTTCTGTGTTCTAATACAGTGCCCGCCTGATGCACGGTCGGTCTAGGATCGATCCCCGTCAGCTAACCACTGGGGGTTTTCTCGACATAACCATATGTCCGACACCAATATAATCGTAATTACAATGTGTTGAGTGCATCGTTAAACAAAACAAAACAAAACATTCTGTGTTCTAAAAATAACTTTTGTGCTGAAATCACTTGTGCAAAACTTGGATCAATATGGTTGTTAATTTGTCAACGGTAAACACGTGGATTCGCGAAATTGACCCATGGGAGACGTGGATACATTATGAAATGGAAAATGAGTTTCAATCTTTTCCATTTCCAGTATGCACAGTGTCCTTTTAAAAAATAACCTGAATTTGTTGTTTCCTTTCAATAAATGCTTTAAAAAGTTGAAGAATGTTTTTTCCTCTAATACTTAGCATGTACATCAAAACAGTAACACTGGAACTTTCAATCAAGGTACACAAATCATTTTTATTAAGGTACAGATCAAATGATGATTTATTCACACTCCACAGTATATCTTATTGCTTAGAATACATCCTGAAGACATGTAAATCACACAATCTCTTGGGTTCTGAAGACATTCATTGTGCTGTCCATAGCTTACATGCTTGAGCCTATGTGGAAACTGCTAATTAAATTTACAAATGTGCTAATCAAATCACAAAATGATTAGCAGCAACTGCTAACCATTTTTTTCTGTACAAATTATTTCCTGCATGGTAATGGTGGAGTAGGTACCGGTAACAGATTTTGATATCCATGATTTTGCCAATATTTACACTTATAAAATGCCACCAGAATACAATCATTTCCATTAAATCTAGAGGCCTTCCATGGCCTAGTACCATGCAGTCTGGGTGGGTGTGGGTGTGGGTGTGGGCATGTGCACCTCCACTTCTGGGAGCAGCAATGGATGGTTTTTTTATATTTATACATGTATGTGTGTGTGCCCCCTCCCCACTTTTTGGCACCTTCCTAACTCATAAAATACTGGCTTAAGAAATAACCCAGTTGATTCACCACTCAGGATGTTGTAATTATTGCACTTAAAAAAATAGCTGAGTCACATTTGTCAAAACAAGGTTAGGTCATTGGTTTTGTGGTGTAGAGATTTTGAAAGTGCATTCTTAATGGAAATGCTTTATCATGCTGTAAGAAGCAGCCGTCAGCACATGAATACTCTGTCAATAAAGTCTGTTAAATAATGTATTAAGTTATTTGCATATATTATAGCAACAAGCCGGTATTGTTAACTTACTTGCTGTGTTCAGTCCCCAGGAATTGGTTTTCATAAAACATAAAACATATTAGAAGAGTCGGTTCCCAGGAAATGTCCCCATTCTGAATCTTTGAAACATGATCATTTGATGATATATGACTATAAAAACTGGTTCTGTCTGTAGGCTCTAGCTCATTGGTACAATCGGACTACAGGCTGGTAGGTACAAGGTTCACAGCCCAGTGCCGGCTCCAACCAAGAGCGAATTCTTAAGGACTAAATGGGTAGGTGTACGGCCACTACACCCTCTTCTCTCTCACTAACCACTAACAAACTAACAACTAACCCACTGTCCTGGACAGGCAGCCCAGATAGATGAAGTGTGTGCCCAGGACAGTGTGCTTGAACCTTAATTGGATATAAGCATGAAAATAAGTTTAAATCAAATTAATCATTGGTACAAGTTTTACGTTGTCACTAGTCAAACAGTCGAACTTGGCTCTGTTGTAGGATGGATGTGCAGTGACTATTCCCATTTATTCCGTAACACCTCATTATATTGTTTAAGGGATGTTTACAATTTTCAACATTGTCACAAGCATAGATAGAGAAGTATTCTTCTTTGCTGCACCCCTCATCTGTTTTAAAAGTGTTAATTTTGCAAAAGATAATTATTATCAACATTTTTGTTTTGTTTTAAATGCACATGTATATAGCACCTTCTTCCATGTAACACAGTTTGTGTACCCATGGCAATATTGACTATTGGGGGCGGGACGTAGCTCAGTGGTACAGCACTCGCTCGATGTGCAGTCGGTCTGGGATCGATCCCCGTCGGTGGGCCCATTGGGCTATTTCTCGTCACAGCCAGTGCACCACAACTGGTATATCAAAGGCTGTGGTATGTGCTATCCTGTCTGTGGGATGGTGCATATAAAAGATCCCTTGCTGCTAACTGGAAAGAGTAGCCCATGAAGTGGCGACAGCGGGTTTCCTCTCTCAATATCTGTGTTGTTCTTAACCATATGTCTGACGCCATATAACCATAAATAAAATGTGTTGAGTGCATTGTTAATTAAAACATTTCTTTCTTTATTAATTATTGATGAATGCCTGCATAATTAGTCTTTCATATCTGAGGTGCGCGATCACGCTTGCTTCCCAAGATCACCTGAATTTTATCTCTGAAACAGGTTTTTTATAATCCACCTAAAAATATGGTAACTGCTCTTATTACCCATATGGGCAGAGAGAAGTGATGGCATTATGTCCGATGGCTTAACCACGACACCACCAAGGTTGGCTTTCTAAGATTAACTTTAAAAACTCCACATTGACCCATTGTTTGTTTTATATTATTACTTTTTAGAAAGCCTGTATTGATACCCTGCTTGGATGTTAAGGACAGTCAGTTTGATGGGGTTGTCGTGGTGACAGACAGTTTCTCAAAACTGACTGACAACCTGGAATGTCTGAAAAAGCCACTAGAGGAATATGCTCAGGTATGGTTTGTGACAAATTCTCTCCCTTGATTGTGGTTCTGCTACAAAGTACATGTGCTGGATGATGATGATGATAACTAGTTTAACGTGCCCATATACCACTAGGGTTTCGAACACGCCCATCTCGAGTCCGACCTCCGATAAGATCAGTGGCCTAACTCGGGATGGAGGGGGGGGGGGGGGGGGTTGAAATGGGCAGAGTTTTGAAAATAGCAATTAGTAAAAAGGTTAATAGAATAAATAAGTTACAAGCCAAAAATAAAAATAATTGACTGCTCGGGCGAATATTTATATAATTTGGAGCATTTTAGAAGGACAGTCCAAAATTAAATAAGAGAAAGAAGAGAGGGTCAGACTATTTAATAATATTTGTGTAAAAAAAAGAAGTAATTTCGACATAAAATTTTGAACCGAGGTCTAAAAGCTTAAAGTCTGATCTATATGGTCCGGGAGGGGGTGTGTGAGTTTAAGGTGGGCGGAATTTGGAATACGAATTTAGTAGTCAGGTTGAGGGACCTAAAGCCAAAAGGAGCTGCTACATTCGACTCATGTCTGGATATAATTTAAAATCAAAAAAACTATATTAGAGTGCTCGGCCAAAATGTGGTTAGGGTGATTTGAGCAATTTAGACGGGCTACCAAAGTAAAGTGTGTTGGACTGTTTACCAAAAAATTAACATAAAATTTTGAACCACGGCCAAAAGATTTAAAGTCCCACTAAGCCCCCAAAAGGAGTTTCCTGCCCTAGGAGAGGTTTGGTGGAACTCATGGCGAGATGTTGGGGGTGATCGGCTCGGAACCTCGGGAAGAAGTGAGGCAGGTCAATGTAGCACTCTCCCCGAAGTAAGGCTTGATAATCTTCTGGAAGTATCAGCCTGATAATCCGATGGACAATTGGATTATCCATGTCTGATTTCAGCAGTCCTTGCCGATACACCCCGTTCCGCTCAGACATCAAGTAGAAGGTACGACTCTTCTCGACGTACTGGAACTGGTACCGCCCCTGACTATATGGTGTTGGTCTCCAACTCTTGGGGATGAAGGGGCCTGGCAGTTGGGAGGTAGCAGTGAACTCCCCCTTGACACATTCACAGTACCGTCCAGGAAGCTGCCAAGTAGTGGGTTGGGTGTCGGACGGGTCCTGAACCGACATTTTCCTCTTCTTGGCATCCCGCTCTGCACCAGCTATCACAACAACACGTGGAGACGCCGGTGGGCTGGCTGGAGCTGTCTCCATCAGCGCTGGTGCTGCAGGGGGAGGGGCCGCTACTGCCAGTTGAGCTGACAGCTTAGGCCTCACCTTTGCTGCTCCTGGCATCTGCTGTTTCTGAGTAGTGGGGGGCGGCGAAGCAGAAAGGACCACCGCCGACAGTTGAGCTGTCGGCGTTGGTCCCCACTGAACTGCCCCTGCCGGTCTCGACTTCTTCTTTGAAGCAGAAGGGACCGCCCCCGGCAGTTGAGCCGCCGAGTTTGGTCCCCCCTGAGCCGCCTTGGGCCGCCTTCTCCTCCTACTGCTCGTGCGCTTGGGTCTATTGTCACTGTAACACAAGATGACAACAGCTGAACTCCCATTGTGTTCAACGCGATACTTGGCCAAAGGACCAAGCTCGCGCAACACAGCCCCAAGGGTGGGGGGGAGAGAAACCTCGACGATCGCTAAACACAACCGCATGCTTCGCTGTCTCGAGTAGGAATCCATATGCTGGAAATGGTTGGTTTTGTTACAGCAGATTCTTATATGATTTATCCTGTTGCTTAGTTTGTTGTGTTTTGACACTACTAGAACACATTGATTTATCAATCATTGGCTATTGGATGTCAAACATTTGGTAATTTTGTCTCATAGTCTTCAGAGAAAACTAACTACATTTTGCCATTGGAAGAAAGATATCTTTTATATGCACATTCTCACAGGCAGGATAACACATACTGATTGTGAGGCACTGGTTGGAATGGGAGAGGGAAACAATTAGAGAATGTGTGCACCATGGAGGTTCGATCCTGTGACAAAACTACCCTGGCCAAGCACTCTACTGAGTGAGATAGATTCCACCCATATCCTGTTACTGTACAAAACCTGGATTTGAGTGCTTACTTGAGGTGTTTGTGTCACAGGATCGAACCACTTCGGTGGATCCATTCAGCTGATTGAGGTTTTTCTCATTCCAAACGTCTATCCCGGATCAGACCCCTGGTTATCCAGGAGCAGGACCTGGGACAGACATGCTTGAAACTTTAGTGATGTATGAGCATGTTAAAATAATTCAGATGAGATTATTGCAACCCGTCCACCACAACTGGTCAACAGCCATGATATATGCTTTCCTGTCTACTGTGATAAAGTGCATGTAAAAGATCCCTTGCTGCATTAGAAAAAATGTAGCAGGTTTCATCTGATGACTGTGTGTCAGAATTACCAAATGATTAATTAATGTGCTCTAGTGGTGTCATTAAACAAACTTTAACGTTGGACATTGCCAATTTGTCAGGTAGAAACTTCAGCCGTTGAGAGTGTGTACTTATTATATCTCGCATGTTTGCATTTCAAAGTGATTGATTATTTTTCTGTCAATGCTTAAATAATAAACATATACATGTGTATTTAATAACATATACATGTGTATTTCTGTCAACCAATCGACGATTGATTAATAATCGGGTGAAATATTATTGATAAATAAATGTTGTCTGTTGTTGTTAGATTGATGGTTCTTGTGACTCGGAGATTGTGGTGGTACACACTGATGTCATTCCATCAAAGCGACTGGTAGGTGTCTTAATTTAATTGTTCTCATATATCTTGTGTTATAACAGTAATTAATTGTGAGTTCTGTTTAACATTCCTTCAGTTTTGACACTAGCTTGACCATGCATGAAAATAATTAATAAATTTAAATGTATTAAAAATAACTTTTATTATAAATGTAACCACAGAATAGCTCATCAATAAGAACACACTCGGGGCTTTAGTGCTTTATTGTAACCATCGGAAGAACCTATAAAAATAACAACAATTTTATCTTATTGTCATAACAATGACATTTCATCTTTTGTCGTTCAATATATAAATAACATTAGTTTACAAAACAAATGTCCAACTCATAACTTAACGAGATCTCATAATAATTAAAACACTCACCAGACATCAACCATCTTCAATTTTCATTAAAGATACCATAGTTAAACTGTATAAGAATATTTTATAGTAGGCTACCACCACCGTCAACGGCTAAAGAAGAATGCAGTGGTTTGGTTATAGTTTTGAAAGGAAAGGTTGGATTTCCCCCAGCGTGCAGTGCTACTGTCATAATGTGTCAGTGTGTCCGTGTGTCCAGTCAAGCATGACCTATCACTAAATACACGTGCTACTGAATACAAGTCTACAGCCAATGCCCAAACCAACTACAAACCAGGCAATAAATATTAGTAAGCTAATTTATAAAGATAGTAAATAATAAATTAAAGTATTAACTGATCCCTAATTAAACTAGTATTTACATAAAGATACACCAAAAGCTAGATGTGACCATTATTAGTCCCCTACCGGTCCATTCGGAAGACAGTATAGGCTTCATCTCCATCTTTTTTGCCCGTTTGTACAGATAGTTAGGTGATACGGAAAAACAGGTGTATTTTTCAGAATTGCTTGAGATATTGAGCTGACATTTTGTGTTTAGCTTTATCACATACTATTACAGATCAGGTTAGACTAACATGATGATTTAACATTTTTGACAGAGTTGAACTTAGAAGATACAAAGAAAAAAATCATAACTTTTGTTTTGCAATACAATGTACCTCCCTCGAGTCCCCAGCTAAAATTGTGTGTATAGCTTTATCATGTTCTGTAACAATAAAGTTTAACTTTCATAGCAATTTGCAAATTTGTCAAGGAGATATGGCCTTTGAACTTTGGAGATACGAACATTTGTTGGTATGGGACATGTATTGGTTAAGCAGTAGTCTCAGATTTGTTGTTTACACTGCAGTATAGTATAAATTATAACTACTATGAACTGTACTTACTCAAGAACGTCATACTGTTGGTACATTAGTGGACTGTAAAATCTAATTAATATTGGCTCCACTGGTTAATTACTATTACTTGTGGATCCAACAGCACCCAGATGGAGCTCATGTCCAGTTGACCTTTCATTCAACCAATCAAAACTTTACTTGCAACATCATACCAGTGATTTGAAAAGCATTTGAAAAGATTCAGAATTATGCTAAGGGTATACAAAATTATTCGTGTGAATTACAAAGTATGCCGAAAACTAATTTCAGTATAAAATGTTTAATAAAATTGTTTCAAGACGGAAAAAATAAGACGTGATGGTATAGCCATAACATGTGTTTATACAGTGGACTCTGTCTAAACCGGACTCGCTTCGTACCGTTGAAATAGTCTGGTTTATACAGAGGACCGGTTTAGCCAGAGTTCATCTTGAGTTATGGTTCTTGAATGATCAACGACTCGCGATCAGCAGTGACATTTGAACCCACGGATTGTTGGGAAACACCGCAAGCCAGACTTTCAATTGATCATTTCAAAGACAATAAAAATATTTTTAAATTGCAAAACCTCTTAACACATAAAACATAAAACGTAAAATGAATAAATAATTTATTGATTTAATGCACATCAAATAGCACAAGGACATGGTAGTTTTAACAAGTGTCACATTGATTGAATGGATTGTATCAAATGAATAAACATTTTATTTATTTAAATAGCAAGTGTCACTGTTATTAGTTGAATGAATGTACACGTAGTTTAACGAGTTTCACCTGAGAAATAGTCTGTCACTGCTGTCTGGTTTTTCCTGATGTTTCTTTCGAGGGCAAACTCTTCTGTCATGACTTCCAAGTTTAACACTGGTTGTAATTTTAATCTGACTGATCTAACGGCCGACCATAATTAGAGTAATATTCACACTACTGGGATTACGTTTTGTATTTGATCTTGCGACGGCGTCCCGATTCCTTGATAATTGGCGATCATTGTTCCACTAATTAAGAGGCCCGTAGTTTTGGGAAATCCGAAACCGGTGTAGACAGAGGTAATTAATACATGAACGGTTCTTTCGTTCTTGATTTTTAGTCTGGAGTCCGGAATACACAGAATCCGGATTAGGCAGAGATTTATACCTAAGAGTTTAACGGTAGCTGGGCTCTTTAGAAATGGACCGGTTTACACAGAGATCCGGATTACACAGAATCCGGTTTAGACAGAGTCCACTGTACTAGTATATAATCCAGAGTTTATTACTTCACTTTCCCCCTGTTTTTAAATGTTGAAATAGACCAACAAGTTCGCCTATTGCATAAATAGTCTCACCCAATATTTTTAGAATTTGTATGCTCCTGAATAACGCTATAAAAGGCAAGGTGTAATTGGTTGATACCTAAATTGTTATTTATAGATGAAATGTCACCTGGACATGGGAGTCTATGCGTAGACCAGTAGAACTAATTTTAATCATATTGTGGTCTGTATAAATTAGAGTAAAATAAGATTGTTCTTTACTCTTTTCATGCTTTAATACAGTCTTCTCCTATTCATGGCTTTGTCTTCATCTTTATCAGTGTCTGTATCCTTGCTTTGTTTACTGCATCTTAACCGTGAAAACAGTACTAAACTAATTTATTTCAGATTTACTCACCTACTGGACCCTTGAATCGGGATTATGATGATGTACGGAGATTTGGTGATGCAGCGGTTAAGGGCATCAAAAGGTGAGCTTCTAAAGGGTGTATTTGTGTCAAAACACTCTTTCCCACCACCATCTGTGTATTTCTCATTCCAGCTAGTATATCAGAGACCATGGTATGTGCTATCCTGTCTGTGGGATGGTGCATATAAAATATCCCTTGCTACTAATGAAAAAATACAACAGGTTTTCTCTGTAACATTACCAAATGTTTTACATCCAATAGCTGATGATGAATAAATCAATGTGCATTAGTGGTATCATTAAACAAAACAAACTTTCCCACCATCTGTGTTATAATAAAGTATCATTTCAGGGTATAATCTAGACACTTTTTTAAGGGTCCCTTTTTGTTCAATTGGGAAAAAATAATGTTTCAAATACAAAAAAAGGGGGATTTTCAAAAATAATCAATACTAATACCAGGCCTCTCCGTGAGAGGCGAGTAGCGATTCACGTGCTCCTCATACTCGCCTAAAACTTACAACTGGCGAGTAATTTATTGCTTGCCTCAATCGTTTTGCTTATAGGCTATTGTTGAAAAAAGTCATCGCAACCCATTAAAGCAATATTCTTTAACTTAGCAACTTTGGAAATCCTAATTGGGAAACTGTTGGGTTGTAATTGGGAAAAGTTTGATATTGGATTGGGAATTTACATTAGGGGAATGGGGCCTTTCACCGGCCCCAAACTGTATGGTAGATTATACCCTGCATTTCAACTGTTTACCTTAGTTCTAATTAATTTGTCTTGCTAAACTAATACAGTGAAAGCCTTCACAACAGGACATTCAATAAAGTGAAATTCTCTCCAAGCCAGACATTTTCCAGTCCCATTTTAAAATATTAGTACAGAACCTCTCCAAATCAGATGCACCATAAAAAACAGACTTTGTTATTTGGTCTCTTTAATATTTGGTTTTTAGGTGTTAAACAGTGTTTTACATGTTATGTGCTGTGTCTATTTTCACAGTGTTTTACATGTGTGCTGTGTCTGTTTTCACAGTGTTTTACATGTTGTGTGCTGTGTCTATTTTCACAGTGTTTTACATGTTGTGCGCTGTGTCTATTTTCACAGTGTTTTACATGTTGTGCGCTGTGTCTATTTTCACAGTGTTTTACATGTTGGGTGCTGTGTCTATTTTCACGGTGTTTTACATGTTGTGTCCTGTGTCTATTTTCACGGTGTTTTACATGTTGTTTGCTCTGTCTATTTTCACAGTGTTTTACATGTTGTTTGCTCTGTCTATTTTCACAGTGTTTTACATGTTGTTTGCTCTGTCTATTTTCACAGTGTTTTACATGTTGTTTGCTCTGTCTGTTTTCACAGTGTTTTACATGTTGTTTGCTGTGTCTATTTTCACAGTGTTTTACATGTTGTGTGCTGTGTCTGTTTTCACAGTGTTTTACATGTTGTGTGCTGTGTCTATTTTCACAGTGTTTTACATGTTGTTTGCTGTGTCTATTTTCACAGTCTTTTACATGTGTGCTGTGTCTGTTTTCACAGTCTTTTACATTGTGTGCTCTCTATTTTCAGAGTGTTTTACATGTATGCTGTGTCTATTTTCACAGTGTTTTACATGTTGTGTGCTGTGTCTATTTTCAGTGTTTTACATGTTGTGTGCTGTGTCTATTTTCACAGTGTTTTACATGTGTGCTGTCTGTTTTCACAGTGTTTTACATGTTGTGTGCTGTGTCTATTTTCACAGTGTTTTACATGTTTTTACATGTATTATGCTGTGTCTATTTTCACAGTATTTTACGTTGTGTGCTGTGTTTATTTTCAGAGCCCTCAAGGCTGGCTGCAAGAACCCTCTTCTTGTGCGGCCCATTGACGACAGCTTCCGCCGCGCTGGTTTAGTGACCATTCTCGGTTCTTTGCAGGCTCTTTATGTGGTTTGTTACTGTAGTTTCATATGTATATTTTAGTTATTATTATTATAAAGTGGTTTAACATGTCCAGGTACCACTATGGTTTCTAACACACCTATCTCGAGTCCTGCCTCCAATAGGGTCAGGGGTCTTGACTCGGGACAGGGATTTCCTAACTGCTAAGGTCAATTTAGAATATTAAACCTGTATATTTCAAGAGCATATCTAAGGGGATCGGGTGATGTGGGGCTCTGGTCCATCTGTGTTTGACAAATGTTTGAGAAAGTCTCTAGCCCTCACAGAAGCATTGGCTAGTGCCGTATGTATTATAGTAATGCAGTTGATAATTTCCACTAGCCCTCACAGAAGCATTGGCTAGTGCCGTATGTATTATAGTAATGCAGTTGATAATTTCCACTAGCCCGCACAGAAGCATTGGCTAGTGCCGTATGTATTATAGTAATGCAGTTGATAACTTCCACTAGCCCTCACAGAAGCATTGGCTAGTGCCGTATGTATTATAGTAATGCGGTTGATA
>JAECMU010061726.1:1341-24123 GCA_016106625.1 Dracogyra subfuscus
ATCTGCGTCAAGCACTATAGGCAGATGACTCTCCACTACTATTTTTTGCAAAAATTCTCTATCTAAAAAACCTCCTAGCCCCATACCAATAGCCATAGCGGTCGCACTATATGGAAGCTCAGTTGCAACCATAAGATGTGTAGGTGGAGAGATCTTCTCGTGCGATATGATAGTAGTAAGTCCAGCACCAAATCTACTGGTAGCATCAGCAGCTATAAAAGCAGCTCCTTGCTTTTCGCCACAAAATATAATAGCATGACCAAAACTACCCTTGTGTGTTGCCTTGCTAGCATCTCTAGTTGGTGGCTCTATATCCTCTTTGTATAACAGAAAAGTAGATACTGGCATATCTTTGGTGTAGTAGTTATACCTGAGTCCCAAATCAACTCTCGCTATCTCTCCCGTCATCTCCTTGGCATCGTCTGAGTAAAGACACTCTTTTTGTGCTCCCATCGTAATCGTTGCGTCCGCACAAAATGCCACAGTCGATATTTGACCTTTTTCATTGATTCCTGTCGGAATATCACAGGCTATTTTAAAACCATTCAGATCATTAAGCGTATCTATGAGGTCTTGTGTTTTTTCATCAAGATCACGATCGAGTCCAGCACCAAAGATGGCATCCACTATCACATCTGTATCTTCTATTTCATCGACTATCTCTACATACTCAAGTTTCTGTACTCTCTCCAGTTGAAGCTTTGCCATCTTTGACTTGACCCCAAATGGTATATAGAGTCTTACTGAGGTAAAGTCAAACTGCATCTGGCGTGCCAGTGCTATACCGTCTGCCCCATTGTTTCCAGGACCACATACTATAAGTATAGAGTTATAACCCCTTAAGTTGTGAGATATATAGCTCTCGATACCCTCAGCCGCATGCTCCATCAGGATATCCTCTGTCAGCCCATATTTATCATAGCATCTCTGATCCATCTCGTAACAGTTTTTAAATACTTTTCTCATTCTCTTTCCCCTATAAATATAGTTCCCGCAAATCCAATTACTTCTATATCTTTTATCTCTCTTCTGCTTAGGCTACTTAGTTCCAATTTTACTCTAAGATGCCCCATATCTTTCAGTAGTATCATCTCATCCTTAGTGACATCTACTGATCCGTCACCATATTTATCATTGAGTTCTCTAAATAGCTTAGCCAAGTCCAGCTCTACCTTATCATTTCCAAAAGAGACAATAAGTCTAAATGACTTTGTATAGGTCAGAGAAATTTGTGGCTTCTTGTAGCTCCAGACCATCTCTTGGAGTTGATTATTTTTATCCAGCATTTGATATTCATACCTGCTTATATTGATTATATAATCATACCCTTTTACATTCAGTGGTTGTAGAGATGCATTATGTGCAGGTAATGATTTTGCAGTATAGCGTATGGATGCCTTTTTGCCTTTTTTGGCTTCACTATACTCCCACCAGCTCACAAGCTTAAAGCCCAAATCATTAGCAATATAATCTGGAAGATAGTGTAATTTATTATACTCATACTGCTTGTTTTTTGATTTCTTATCCTTTTCTCTTTCTGTTTTTTCTTTTTCGAATGCCTTGACCGCATCTGGGAAGATATTTGCCAGACTGTCTCCTCTATATCGATTATGCAGGTACCTAATGCCATCCGAGATCTCATATCTGAGTTTGGTCGGTGCTTTACTAGCAGGGCTGTATGATTTTAGCTGTTTAACCATCTCAGAGAGCCTTGCCTCTTGAGCCTCTCTGCTGACATTGTAGGCACTAAATGTGCCAAACTGTGAAATGGCGATCAGTATGCTCATAGAGATAAATATCCACTTGATACGGGCATTTTTAAACAGTAAAAAGTATATTGAGATGCCAGCCAGCCATACGCCAAGCACAAACACCATATATCTGCTCTCTGTCCATGAATACTCAGCTATCCTCATACCTATAGCAACAAAAAGCATCACTGTCTGCAAAAGCACTGCCAGCCATATCCATCTACGCAACTTTTTGTTTTCGCTATCTTTAAAATGTGTCCAAAAGAGATAGGTGAGTATCGCCACTATAGAAAATGCCACAATCAGCCATGCCAATATCCCCTTTGGCCACTCCAGTGTCACAAGCAACTTGGCAGTGTAGGCATAGAGTATGACAAAATAGAGTACGCTCAAAGGAGTCAAAAGCCATTTGGTAAAAAACTTTTCAACTCTGGGTGGCTTTGCCAAGAACTTGGATCTCACTGACTCTTTTGGTATCTGAGAAAGGAAATATCCCACCGAAAAGATGCCCACTATCAAAATATCAGTCTGAAAATAACGCTTGCCGTCTATATCAAAGCCAAACAACTTTTCGACTGCAAAAATAGCCCCATTTACACCCAATATCACCACAACAGTAAAGAGAAATGTCATGACAAAAGAGAACAGTATACGCTTAGCGTACTCCCAATAATCCTCATTGTTCAAGTCTGCTTTCAAGAATGGTGTCCATAAAAGTGCCACAGTAAAAAGTAGACTCAAAAATATATGTCGAAAGGGAATAATACTAGCATTAAAATCTTTAGCAGTATCAGATAGAACCACATAATACAACACCATGCCCAAAGCAACAACCAATACACAAACCATATGCCAACTTTTGGATAACTGCTCACCCAGCAACCTAATAGCTACAAAAGCAGGCACTGCAAGTGAAGCAACAAGTGCTATTTTGGCCAGCACTAGATAGATACCCTCTATCTTTTTAGGCTCTACTTCTATCAAATAAATAGATATCAGAGCAACAATTATTGATGATAGTATAGCCAATGGAAATCTCACTGCGGTCTCTTTGCTTCTTTGGACAATTTCGCTTCCTTTTAGGGTTAAAAATGACATGACCACTCCTTTGTATTATTTTATCATAAAGCTCATTTAAACCTATCTTGATATAATCCATTTCTATTTATCTCTTTGAGTCAGGGGTTAGACTCCCTTATTCAAAAAATTTGATAAGAAAGGGGGTGCTTGATATGCCAGGAATCGTTGTAAGTCCAAGAGACAACTTTGAAGATGCTTACCGTAAGTTCAAAAGACAATGTGACAGAAACCTCATCGTCACAGAAGCTAGAGCCAGACAGCACTTCGAAACAAAGACAGAAAAACGCAAGAAAGAGAAGATCGCAACTCGAAAGAAGATCCTCAAGAAACTTTTCATGCTCAGAAGATACGAAGCAAGACTGTAATCAGTCTACGGCAGAGCTTTTGCTCTGCCACTCACTACTTTTTACCCAAAACCTTTTTCATCTCTCTATCAAAATCAGATTCTATTTTTTGTACTTTGCTAAAGTCATCATAAATTTTCGATGCTTTATCCGTAGCTTGACCATGAGAGACTTGACCATAACCTTCGAGTACTTTAAACTCATTAAATGCTAAAAATTTATTGACTGAGTTACTTAACACTCGCATCGTTAGTTCTTGTCTTTTCTCTATAAGTTGTTCTATATAATCAAAGTACATCCCTATAGTACGTTCTAGTTTTTTTATCTCTTTTTCACTTAGATAGTTTTTTGCTATATTTGTATCTGATTTCAATACCCTACCACTAGGTGCATTTTTCCAAGTACTTAGCCCCATGTTAGGTTTACTTATGTCTGCACTTTCATAGACTATTTCAGCCGCTGTCTTACCAGTAATGGCATAGTGAAACTTGTTTTGTACCGTAGCGTAAAATTCACTAGTAATGTCTGCATGCTTATCATAATCTATACTGCACTCTGCAAAGATATCTGTAATCTTCTGATAGATACGCCTTTCACTCGCACGTATAGAGCGTACACGCTCTAGTAGCTCTTTAAAGTAGTCTTTACCAAAGTACTGTCCATTTTTAAGTCTATCATCATCCATAGCAAACCCTTTGATGATATACTCTTTTAGCACCTTCGTAGCCCATATACGAAACTGTGTCGCTTGTGAAGAATTGACTCTATATCCAACTGAGAGAATGGCATCTAGGTTATAGTATTTTGTTTGATAATTTTTAGCATCCTCAGCAGTATGTTCCAAAATGGAACTAACTGTATTTTCTTCTAACTCTCCACTCTCAAAGATGTTTTTCAAGTGCTTGGTAATGGCAGGACGCTGTACACCAAAAAGTTCAGCCATATGCTTCTGAGGAAGCCACAAGGACTCATCATGTAGATATGTTTCTACTTTTACTTCTGCATTAGGTGTGGTATAGAGTAGGAACTCTGTTAGTTCATCTTTTAGGGTTAGTTTTTTCATATAGCCATACTTTTTAATTCACTACAAAGATTCATTATAAATCCCAATGAGTAAAATAATATTAGATGCTGTTACTTGCAAAGCATACTCTGCATACATCATTGGTAAATTTCTTTTTATACTCCCTTGTCCATGTCCACCTTTATTATTACGCACGATAGATACGCTTTCTAAAGTTTTAGCCAAACCATTAAATTTATCAGTATGAAAATCTTCTATAAAGTTATTCGTTCTTAAATGTGCAATTAATGCTGATGCATTATGTTTTTTGGGTAACTCATAGCCCTTTAACTCACAGATAATTTTCATAGTAGTTTCAAAAGCTTTATTTGCTTCTACTAATACATTTTCATAATCACCATTTTTAAACTTCTCATATGCTTCTCTATACTCATCATCAGCATTTTCAAACTTCGTATCATTTAAAAGGTATAGTACTTTTGTTGTCGTTTCTTTATATATTAATTTTGAATCTACTCTAATAATTTGATTTTTAATAGTATCAATTTGATAGCCTAATGAATACTTATATAAAATTGCATTAACCTCCTTAATAACATTTTCGCTACTTTTCATATTTAAAAAGATAGCTATTAAGTCCAAATGAAAACCTACCTCATCTTCTTTGTCTCCTGCATCTATAAATTCTTCAAATGCGGAAATAAAAATATCCAAAAAAGTACTAGGATTCTTTAAATATGATTCACCTATCGTACGCTTCATCCCTCTTTCTATTAGCATTTCTTTATACAATCTCACAAGCTCTATAAGCGTTAAATGTTTTCTTATAAAATTAAATATATTATTTTTAAATTCTTGAGGGATAGTATCATAAATAAAAATATCATTTTTTTGTAAACTTCTCTGTGTATCTGAATATAATTCTATTGGCACATTGTTCCTTTTAATAGGTTTTTACTCTGCCTGATTTTAACATAACCAACTACAAAGCTTCTTTGTTCATAACATTATCTATCTTTTTAGAAAAAGTATAAAAATATGGCATATTGACATATTTTTAACAAACTCAATACACCTTATCCAACTTTTTGCTAAAATAACTATAATTATTTCAAAGGTAAAGAGATGACATTTACAACCCCTCTACAACAAGACTCTATCAAAATCATGCTCCTTGGTTCGGGAGAACTAGGTAAAGAAGTAGCCATAGAAGCTCAGCGTTTAGGTGTAGAGGTCATAGCAGTAGACAAGTATGAAAATGCACCTGCCCACTTGGTAGCCAATAGATCTTATGCGATAGATATGCAAGACGAAGCTACTGTGCTAGAGCTGATAGAAAAAGAGAAACCTACATATATACTACCTGAAGTAGAAGCCATCTCCATCTCTGCTCTGTTTGAGGCTGAAAAGCGAGGCTTTCATATCATCCCCAATGCTGAAGCCATCAACAAAACCATGAACCGTAAAAACATTCGTGTCTTTGCAGCTGAGGAGTTGGGTCTTAAAACTTCTGGCTTTGAATTTGTCACTACCTTAGAGGGACTAAAAGTTGCAGGAGAGCGTATAGGTTTTCCCTGTGTGATCAAGCCTGTGATGTCTAGCTCAGGCCATGGGCAAAGTATCGCCAAAACTGCTGAAGATATAGAAAGATCATGGGAGATCGCCAAAGAGGCTAGAGGTGACGCATCTGAACTTATCGTAGAGGAGTTTGTGCCTTTTGATTATGAGATTACGCTGCTTACTGTGCGTAACGAAACAGGTACTGTGTTTTGTGATGCCATCGGGCATGTACAAAAAGATGGAGACTTCATACTCTCATGGCAACCAATGCAAATGAGTGATGTAGCCCTACAAAAGGCAAAAGATATCGCAAAAGCCGTCACAGATGGGCTGGGGGGCAGAGGCATCTTTGGTGTAGAGTTTTTCGTCAAAGATGAAGAGGTCTATTTCTCTGAGCTTAGCCCGCGTCCACACGACACAGGTATGGTGACACTCATCACCCAAAGCCAAAGCCAGTTTGCACTACATATTAGAGCTATACTTGGGCTTCCGCTAGATTATATCACTTACGGATCTGGTGCCTGTGGTGCCTACAAAGCCAAAAGAGAAAGCGGTAACCCAAAACTGGAAATCCCAGATGACGCTTTTAGTAAAAACTCCTTTGTCAGAATCTTTGGAAAACCAGAATCTCATACAGGCAGACGCATGGCGGTCAGTCTTGTGCTGGATGAAGTAGAAGTGGCAAAGAAAAGAGCAACTGAAATAGTGGAGAGTATATCAGATTCGTAAGAGCATTTCATCCCGCCATCCTGAGTCTTGCATACTCCGTCATCCTAGCCTTTCTAATCCCATCATCCCGAGCTTGACTCAGGATCCACAGCCTGAAGTACCCTCTTGGCTTATTAAACCGTGGATTCCAAGTCAAGCTTGGAATGACGAAAAAGTCCATTGCATTAGGCATGTCCACCTCGTCATCCTGAACTTGATTCAGGATCCACAGTTCAAATTACCTTTTTTGGTTTGCAATACCGTGGATTCCGTGTCGAGCACGGAATGACGAATGTTGGATTGTCATCCTGAACTCGCATGAACTAAACTCCAGTTTACCAAAAAAAGTTACAATATCAAAAAATACAGGGGAATTCAAAGATGAAACTATTCAGCAGAGTCATCCTTCCTTTACTACTCATCATATACATAGCCATCGAAACATATGCCAAACTCAACAATACTCCTATATGCACCTCAACGGGATGCAACTTGGCAGGTGAATTGTTGAAGTTTGACAGTGTATATCTAAATTATTTTGGTGCATTAGGTACACTCTTTATAATGATTTTTGGATACCTTTCTCTCAAGAAAAAGGCTTATGAGATACTATTTTATATCACTCTTTTTGCCGCTATTGCTTTTGAGTCGATCATGATAGCCTATCAAATCATCGCCAATCCTGAGCCTTGTATATTCTGCTTAGGGGTGTATGGTGGTCTGCTCTTGATAGCCCTATTCTCTAACTGGAGGTACCTACTCTATGCTCTGCCAGCTCTTGCTGCCCTGTTTATCTCTATGTTCTTTTTGGCAATGACTGAAAATCGTGCTATCACTAAAAATGACGGCAACTACCTGATAGGCTCAGATAACTGCCCTCACTGCACAAAAGTAAAGAAATACTTCAAAGAACAAAATATAGACTATGAAAATATCCCTGTACGAAAAGATATAAATGCTAGATTTTTTATCAAACAGCTAGGCATCACCAGTATACCTGTTCTTATAGTCAAAGAGAAAAATAGATCTACCATACTCAAGGGTGCCAAGGAGATCACGGCTTACTTTGACAAGCAAAACAGTGCAGGGGAGAAAAGTGATACCAGTAGTCTCGGAATATACAACCAAGAGGAGGGGTGTTCTGCTTCTGTACTGCAAGACACAGGATGCAGTGAAACCCTAGAGGTGCCTCTACGATGAGTGCACAATACAAAATCGCACTGCTTGACAAGAAAACTCTGGGCAATGATCTCAACCTGTCATCACTGCATGAGCTGGGCAACCTCACCACCTATGATACCACCGCACATGAGCAGACTGCCAATCGCATCCATGATACTGATATCATAATAACCAACAAAGTAATCATAGATAGAGAACTAATGCTCCAAGCAAAAAATCTAAAACTAATATGTGTAGCAGCAACTGGTATGAACAATATAGATTTAGAGGCAGCCAAAGAGCTTGGCATAGAGGTCAAAAATGTAGCAGGCTACTCTACAAAAAGTGTCGTCCAACACACCTATACACTACTTCTCTCACTTATAGAGCAGACACATCATTATGACAATCTAGTCAAAGATGGGGAGTGGTCACGGTCGGATATATTCACCGACCTATCAAGACCATTTTTTGAAATATCAGGCAAAAGTTGGGGCATCATAGGTATGGGTAGCATAGGTCAAGAGGTGGCCAAGATAGCTGCTGCTTTTGGTGCAGATATCAGCTACCACTCCACAAGTGGCAACAACACATCTCAGCCATATAGACACACGAGCTTAAATCAACTGCTATCAGAGTCAGATATACTATCCATCCATGCACCACTAAATGAATATACCGACAATCTCATAAACAGGGACAATCTACCACTACTCAAAGATGCTGCAATACTACTAAACCTCGGTAGAGGTGGCATAGTTAATGAGCACGATCTTGCTGTAGAGATGAACAGACGAGTGCTGTATGCAGGACTGGATGTCACAGCAAGTGAGCCCATAGAGTCACTCAATCCCCTTCTACACATCAATGAGCCAGATAGATTATTGATTACACCTCATATAGCATGGGGCAGTATAGAAGCTAGGCAAAAACTACTGCAAGGCATAGTAGAAAATATCCAATCCTTCTCTAGAAATTTAAAATAAGACACTTCAAATGACTGATCTTCTTATCATAGGCTCTGGTGGGGCTGGACTAAGTGTTGCCTTGACTGCTGTTCACAAGGGGCTAAATGTCACAGTAGTCACCAAGGTTTTGCCAACACAAGCTCAAACCTCTATGGCACAAGGTGGCATCAATGCCGTCACAGATACCATACCAAACTCTACTAGCAATACCAAAGATACTATCGATGCACACATAGACGATACACTAAAATCTGCTCATGGACTAGCAGACAGAAACATGGTTGAAGCTATGTGCAAAGAGGCTCCTAAGAGCATTGAGTGGCTTGATAGCATAGGTACTCCATTCTCTAGAGTAGATGGTGCATCAAGCCCGCTACAGAGCATAGCCCAACGCCGTCTTGGAGGAGTCAGCCACAAGAGAGCCTGCCATGCCCAAGACTACACTGGACTCAAGATCCTGCATACTCTTTATGACAGATGCATAGAGGCAGGCATCACCTTTATCACAGAGCATTATCTACTAAACCTTATCACCTCAACTCCTCACTCCTCACTCCTCACTCCTAATTTGACGCATAGTGTCATCGGTGCTACATTTTGGAATATCCGAGAAGGTAAAGTTGTAGCTATAGAGGCACATGATACCATCATCGCCACTGGTGGCTTTGGAGAACTGTATCACGAACATACCACCAATTCACTAGGTAGCACTGGAGATGGCATAGCAGCCGTACTTAGAGCTGGGGGAAGCGTCAGTGATATGGAGTTTGTGCAGTTTCACCCAACTGCCCTGCTAGGCTCATCTATCCTAATCTCTGAGAGTGCCAGAGGCGAAGGGGGATACCTGATAAATCATGAAGGCAATAGATTTACCGATGAACTGGCTCCCAGAGATGAAGTTGCAAGAGCCATATTTGCCCAGATACAGGCGGGTCATCATGTCAGACTAGACATCAGACATCTTGGCAGAGAAAAGATAGAAAACCTCATGCCACAAGAGCTACACCTTTGCCGTATGCATGCAGGCATAGACCCCATAGCAGAACCTATACCCATCATGCCAGTAGTACACTATACCATGGGCGGGATAGAGGTAGATAGCGACCATGCAATCAAGGGTCTCGAGCACTGCTACGCTATCGGTGAGTGTGCCAATGCCAAAGTACATGGTGCCAATAGATTAGGGGGCAACTCTTTGCTAGAGATTATAGCTTTTGGCAGGATGCTGGCACAGAACATACAAGCTTCTGATACCGCAACAAGCTCTACAGCTTCAGCAATCACAGACCAAATCACACATGATGAGAAGATGATAGAGAAGATATTCCTCAAGCCAAACGAAGTGAATTTCTATCAAAAACGAAAAGTCCTTGGTAGACTAATGTATAGAGATGTCGGCATTATACGCCATGCCAACAGACTGCATGAGGCAGAGATATTTCTAGATGAGCTATACGACACCATCCCAACCATGGGAGTGGGTGACAAAAGTAGAGAAAACAACCAAAACCTAGTAGAGTTTCTTGAATTTAGAAACGCTATTCTGTTGGCTAAATGCACCATCAAATCTGCCATTGTCAGAAAAGAGAGTAGAGGAGCCCACTTCAGGGAAGATTTTCCTATCACTAGAGAGGATTTTGCCAAACATATCTACTGCAAACTAAAAGATGGAGAGATAGTCACAGGAGATAAACTGTGAATCTTACTATCAAAAGACTCCAAGATAAAAAAAACTATGACGAAAATTTCCATATATCCTCCACAAGTGCGGTCACTCTTTTGGTGGCACTCTATGACATCAAATCCAAACTAGATCCCACACTCACATTTGCTGCGGGGTGTAAGTCTGGAGTCTGTGGCAGCTGTGCGGTGCTAGTAAACGGCAAAGAGCAACTCACCTGTAGCTATAAGTACCAAGATGGAGATTTGATAGAGCCTCTCAGATACCACCCTGCACTCAGAGATCTAAAGGTAGACAAAAGCAAGGCTCACAGCAGACTGGCACAGACACTACTCTCCAAGACCCTCCGTCATCCTGAACCAAGCCCAACCCGTCATCCTGAACTCGATTCAGGATCCACAGCCCCAACCACAAACAAATCTAGCAAACACCACACCTCAAGCCAAACACAAAACAGCATACAAACCCAAAAAGACGAAGCCAAAACAAAAATCCAAACCGACTGCATCCTCTGCGATTCCTGTTACTCTTCTTGCCCAGTTCTAGCGGTCAATCCTGATTTTATAGGGCCATTTGCTCTGACTCGGGCATGGAGGTATGTTTCAGGACAAAGAGGGGTCAATGGCGAGGAAGGGCAGACACATGGGTCTGTCCCTACGATCTTGGATAACATCCAAAGTAATGGGATATGGGACTGCACTCTATGTGGAGAATGTACTGTTGCCTGCCCACAGGGAATCGACCCCAAAACAGACATCATGATGCTACGAGGCGAAGCTGGAAAAGCTGGTTATATGGATCCCAATTTTGGCGGGATGGACTTTGGTACACCCAGTTTTAGTACGCCTGATTTTGGCGGTGGATTTTAGTTGATGCTCATCTCTATGTAGGCACATCTTCTATCTGTAGCAGTTCCTGCTGATTGATTTTGTATCGTGCTTAGATTGACAGTAACCTCTTTAGTTGTACTGTTGTACGTTCCGCTTGTATCGCTCAGTGTGGCATAGTTATACCAAATCCAAATAAAATCATATACCCAAAATTGCCTATATTGCGTACATCTATATCATACTATAAATTTGAATTAGCTACGGCTAGTCCTGCATTTAGAAGTATGGCATACCTGCATACAATCTAAACAGATTTATGATATATCATATTATTTGGATTTGGTATTACAATTGCTACTGTCATTTTGTATTATACTGCTAGATACAGTGTAGGACAGATTATCCCGACTTCATCTATCCATACTACAACAAACCTAACAAAGCCCCTAAATAAGGGAAAAAATAAAACCCTCAATTTGTAGTGCCAAACAAAACAGATAAACTTTGACATTTTTGTTATAATCATAAAAGATTGAATTGAAAATAAAAGACCTTATAATAAGAGCCACTTGCAAATCCCAATAAAATATCGATTGTTTGAAAGTTAAGCAAGAAAATAGCTAAGATCAAATTTCAAATACGGTATAGTCATTTACAACAAAAACTTACCAAGAAAGTGACTCAGCTATGGAAAATATTGTACCGAATAAATTCTCAAACCTCTCTAAAATGTGGACAAAGATCAAAAATATAGAAAACTCACTGTTTCCTGAGCTTACGGAACAGTTTGGTATGCTAAGCTCCAAAGAAGAGAAGCTCATCAAGATACTGGACTTTGCCGAAATAGAAAAGGGCACCTCTAATAATAGGTAATGCTCACAACAGTATCACCGTAGTAAAAGTCACCAATCCTCCCAAAGACAGAGAAGAGATGGCAAGAGCCTTCATCGCAAAGTCTGTCTACAATATGTGCTGTGAACGAAGTGAGGAAATGCCCTCGGGGTGCAAACCACAAGAGACTTGATCGATAGATTGAAGATTGACAGGACACTCAGAGTATTGTGCGGATGGCGGTATGCAAGAAGTATTCCCAGTGAAAGGGCTGGCAATCTTTGAGGGTCGAAAGACTACTTTAGCGACTCTCTAACCTTTTTAACAGCCTCTACCATATTCTCAAGACTTGGCTTGACCTCTTCCCACTTCCTAGTTTTTAGACCGCAGTCAGGATTGATCCATAGTTGCTCTTTAGGTAGAACCTCAAGTAGCAGGTTAATCTGTGACACCATCTCATCCACACTTGGTATGCGAGGTGAGTGGATATCGTAAACTCCAGGACCAACCTCCTGCTTGTATCCAGCTTCTTTAAATATCCTGAGTAGTCTGTTTCCGCTTCTTGATGTCTCTATGGAGATCACATCCGCATCCATAGCCTCTATAGTTCGTATAATGTCATTGAAGTCACTATAGCACATATGGGTGTGGATCTGTGTTTCTGGTTTGGCTGAGCTTGCTACCAGCTTGAAATCTCTTACAGCCCACTTTTCATACTCAGCTATTTTGTTAGATCTTAGAGGATACCCCTCCTTGAATGCTGCCTCATCCACCTGTATGATCTGAATACCTGCATCCTGAAGATCTGATATCTCATCCTGGATAGCTAGAGCAATCTGTTTGGAGACCTCACTTCTAGGCAAATCATCTCTCACAAATGACCAGTTTAGTATGGTTACTGGACCTGTAAGCATACCTTTCATTATCTTGTTAGTTTTACTCTGTGCGTAGCTGATCCACTCTACTGTCATTGGTTTTGGTCTGCTGATTCTCCATAGATGAAGGGTGGCTTGACACATCTGCTACCATAGCTCTGTACCCAGCCATTTTGACTGAAACCATACCCTTTGAGTTGCTCACCAAAATACTCAACCATATCATTTCTTTCAGGCTCACCATGGACAAGAATATCTATGCCGCACTCTTCTTGAAAAGTCACACAATCATCTATATAATTTTGCATATGTTTAATATAGGAGTTTTCATCAATGATGCCATTTTTGTATTCTCTTCGTGCCTTTCTTATCTCTGGAGTCTGAGGAAATGAGCCGATTGTTGTAGTGGGCAATACACCATAATCTAGCTTCTCTCTTTGTATTTTTATCCTCTCTTGAAAAGCTAACTCTCTATCCCATTTGCTTATATTTTCTGCTCTCTCCTGTACAGTTTTATCATGAACAAGAGTGGAGGTTTTTCTATGTGTGCTATCTTCCCTGTTTGACCTTAGAAGCTCTCTTTCTTGCTCATCTAGTGACTCTTCTCCGTCAAAATAAATCTTTGATATGAGAGATAACTCATCTAGTTTTTCAACAGCATAGCTTAGCCATGATTTGATCTGTGCATCCATTTTCTCCTCATATTTTAATGAAAAAGGCACATGAAGCAGAGAGCATGAGCTACCTATAATTAGTTGTTCACTTGGAATAGTTTTGCCTATTCTGCCTAATAGCTCCAGAGTGTTGTCTATATTGTTTTTCCATATGTTTCTACCATCTACAACACCTGCAATAAGCTTTTTGTTACTCTGTGCTATCAGCTCTAGGGAGTCAATGTTTTCAGTACCATGAATAAAGTCAAGACCGATGCCCCAAACTGGAGTATGCACCAATACCTTGGTAGCTTCTATTGAGTGCTCAAAGTAGCTTGTCACTACGATGTCTATGTTTTCTGCAACATTGGCAAGTGTGTCATATGTCGGCTTTATAAGACTCAATACTTTTGAATCTGCCTCTTTGGCAAAGTATGGCTCATCTATCTGTAGAGTAATATTCTGACCCAGTTTAGATATCTTTGCCAATAGCTCTTCATAGACGGGAAGTATTTTGTATAGTAGCTCAAAAGTCTCACCACCATCTATCTTTCTAGCAAGCCCTAGGTATGTGATGGGACCTATGATGTTTATCTTGGTTTTGATACCAAGCTCTTTGGCCTCATTGTACTCATCTATTATTTTACTTGCATTTAGCACATATTGGTCATTTGCTGATAGTTCTGGTACTATATAGTGATAGTTGGTATTAAACCATTTTGTCATAGACATAGCTGTTGAATCTTGATTGCCCCTCGCCATAGAGAAGTACAGCTCTTCATCTCCTAGGTCTCTAAATCTAGCTGGAATAGCCCCAAGCATGATAGAGGTATCTAGCATATTGTCATACAGCGAGAAATCGTTTGAACTGATATGCTCTATACCAGCATCTTGTTGATATTTCCAATGTCTAGCTTTTAGCTTTTGTGCAATATTTTTTACCTCTGCAAATGAGTACTCTTCTGCCCAAAATTTTTCCAATACTCTCTTTAGCTCTCTTTGCTCCCCAATTCTAGGAAAGCCTACTATCCAATTTTTTGACATGATTGTTCCTTTTTGATAATAATCATAAATATTCTGTTCTACAATAGAACACCGATAAGGTTTAGTTTTTGGTTGTTATGATAATTAAAAGGATAGAGGAGGGTGTACACCAGTTCTGCGAAAAGCAAAACATGGTGTATAGTATGGACACCTAGGGATGAAATTATTAAGCAGAAGTATCATTCTAGTCCGTATCCTAAAAAATAGATTACAATGACAAGCTTTCATTTTTATACCCCTTTCAATTTATTTGTCGTTATTATATATAAAATATCTTGAAGTAGAATATTGTGCTGTAACTATCCGATACACTAAAATATAGCAGAACAATATATTAACTATTTTTTACCCACAATAATCGCTAATTTTGCTAATATCGGTTACCAAACAAATCAGGAGATTATGAATGTCACTACTTGAAGATTATAGAGCTCATACAGCAGAGCGAGCAGAGCTAGGTGTGCCACCATTGGCATTGACAGCAGATCAGGTTGCGGAGCTTGTAGAGCTATTAAAAGCAAAGCCTATCACAGATGTTGATTATGCGATGGAGCTATTTACCGAGCAGGTACCAGCAGGTGTGGATGATGCTGCCTATGTTAAGGCAGCATTTCTAAATGATATTGTTCAGGGTAAGGCTACTTGCGAAGCTATTGACCCCGTTAGAGCCTGTGAGATACTGGGTACTATGTTGGGAGGATTCAATGTCAAGCCATTGGTTGAGGCACTCAAAATAGATGGTGAGATAGCGGAGGAAGCTGCCAAGCAGCTTAAGAATACTATTCTTGTTTATGATGCATTTAATGATGTCAAGAGTATGGCAGATGCAGGTAATGAGAAGGCAACAGAGATTCTTCTCTCATGGGCAAATGCTGAGTGGTTTACAAACAAGCCAGAGATGGAAAGAGAGATTACAGTAACTGTATATAAAATCCCAGGCGAGACAAATACAGATGATCTATCTCCAGCATCAGAAGCATTTACTAGAGCTGATGTTCCTCTACATGCAAATTCATTTTTGATAAATAGAATGGACAATCCTCTAGACACAATGGCTGAACTTAAGAAAAAAGGTCACCCTTTGGCATATGTTGGTGATGTTGTAGGCACTGGCTCTTCTAGAAAATCTGGTATCAACTCTGTTCAGTGGCATATGGGAAGAGATATTCCGTTTATCCCAGGCAAGAGAACAGGTGGTATTGTGATTGGCGATATTATCGCCCCTATATTTTTCAATACAGCAGAAGATAGTGGGTGTATACCTATTCAGGCACCTGTAGCCAAGCTTGAGACTGGCGATGTAATTACCGTAAAACCATTTGATGGCGTGATTGAGAGAGATGGCGAGGTGGTATCTGAGTTTACAATAGAGCCAAATACTCTTCCAGATGAGATGAGAGCAGGCGGAAGAATCCCATTGATTATCGGTAAAGGTCTCACTGCAAAAGCTAGAGAAGCATTGGGTATGGATGCTGGCGATATATTTATGACACCATCGCAACCAGAAGATGATGGCAGGGGCTTTACTCTAGCCCAAAAAATGGTAGGTAAAGCTTGTGGTATAGAGGGTGTCAAGCCAGGCGTGTACTGTGAACCAGTATGTACGACGGTAGGATCTCAGGATACTACTGGTCCAATGACTAGAGATGAGATTAAAGAGCTTGCTGCGCTTAGTTTTGGTGCTGATATGGTTATGCAGTCATTTTGTCATACAGCAGCTTATCCAAAGCCGTCAGATATAAATCTCCAGCATACACTACCTGATTTTTGGACGAGTAGAAAAGGCTTTATCCTTAGACCAGGAGACGGTGTTATACACTCATGGTTAAACAGACTCTGCTTGCCAGATACTGTAGGTACGGGTGCAGATTCGCATACAAGATTCCCTATTGGTATATCTTTCCCAGCTGGTTCTGGTCTAGTGGCTTTTGCTGGTGTTACTGGCATGATGCCACTCACTATGCCTGAGTCTGTCCTTGTGCGATTTAAAGGCAAAATGCAACCAGGTATCACACTGAGAGATCTCGTAAATGCCATACCTCACCAAGCTATCAAAGATGGACTGCTTACAGTTGAAAAGAAAGGTAAGAAAAATATCTTTGCTGGTCGTGTCTTGGAGATAGAGGGTCTTGAGGATCTTAAGTGTGAGCAGGCATTTGAGCTTTCAGATGCATCTGCTGAGAGATCAGCAGCAGCTTGTACTGTCAAGCTAGATAAAGAGCCTATCATAGAGTACCTAGAGTCAAACATAGCACTTATCGAGGAGCTGATAGCCCAAGGTTATGAAGACAAGGCTACACTAGAGAGAAGAGCTCAGAAGATGAGAGACTGGATCGCCAATCCTGAGCTATTAGAGGCTGATGCAGATGCAGATTATGCTGCAGTTATAGAGATAGATATGGATCAGATCAAAGAGCCAATCCTTGCCTGCCCTAATGATCCAGATGATGTCAAGACGCTTACAGAGATTCACGAATCTGGACTTAGAACTGAGATAGATGAGGTGTTTGTTGGTTCTTGTATGACTAATATAGGTCTATTTAGAGCATTGGGTGAAGTGCTCAAAGGTGAAGGTCAAGTGCCAACCAAACTATGGGTATGTCCTCCTACTAAGATGGATGAGAAGACGCTTATAGAGGAGGGCTACTATTCGCTATTTGGTATGGCAGGTGCTAGAACAGAGATACCAGGTTGTTCACTCTGTATGGGTAATCAAGCTGCCGTTGCACAAAATGCATGGGTATTTTCTACAAGTACTAGAAACTTTGACAACAGACTCGGAAAAGGCTCACAGGTTTATTTAGGTTCTGCTGAACTAGCAGCAGTAGTTGCACTCAAGGGCAAGCTACCAACAGCTACTGAGTACATGGAGATAGTACCAAACAAAATCAAGCCAAATATGTTTGATGATGTATATCAGTATCTAAACTTCAATAAAGTATCCAAAGAGCAGCTATCTGCAATGGTAGAGTAGTCTCTTTGGCAAATCATGAGAGCCTGAAATCTTAGGCTCTCATCCGACACTTCAAGATTTTCTATCTAATTCTTATAATACTATAGTGCCATTGCGAGCCCTGCAACTGTCATCCTGAGCTTGACTCAGGATCCACGGCTCAAACCCCTTGTGGTTTATTGGATCATGGATTCCAAATCAAGTTTGGAATGACGAGTGGATTTAGACCGTGGATTTCAAATCGAGTTTAGGATGACGAGTGGTTTGTCATTGTGAGTCCTGCAACTGTCATCCTGAGCTTGACTCAGGATCAACGACCCAAGCCCCTTATTCTTTCTTGCCTCAATCTTAATGATATTCATTATTACTAAGATTAACAAAAGCATACCTCTGCTACTATTCATTTTGAGAGTGGTTATTGAAATTAATTACACAAGGAATGTAAGTGAAATTGTCAGAGTTAGCTAGAGGAGACAGTGCACGAATTGTTGCTGTCAACTCATCAGATGAGTTAAAAAAAAGACTTGCGTCGTTTGGCGTTATTAGAGGTAGTCAGGTGCATGTTGAAGCCTATTCGCCAGCAAAAAAAACGATAGAGATAATGGTTGATGATACCTTGATTGCTCTCAGGATAACTGAAGCAGAACTGATAGATATAGAAAGGCAATAGATATGGCATGTGATAATTGTTATACGGATAACAGCAGCAAAAAAGAGTTAAAAAATATGAATCTTGGTTCTATCAGAGTGGCGCTGGCAGGTCAGCCCAATGTAGGTAAATCAATGCTTATCAATGTGATGACTGGTTCTGGCAGATTGAAAGTCGGTAACTTCCCTGGAGTTACAGTTGAGAAAACAGAGATATGTTTTGAGCATCACTGTCATCAATTTGAACTTGTAGATCTGCCAGGTACCTATTCGATCGAAGGCTTCTCCCAAGAGGAGAAAGTCGCTAGAGACTATCTGCTAAATGAAGAGTATGATGTGATTATAAATGTGATTGACTCTACTCACTTGCAGAGAAATCTACTTCTGACCCTTGAGCTTCTAAAACTTAGCAAAAAGATGGTGATAGCACTTAATATGACGGATGAGGCCAAAAAAGAGGGCATCCATATAGATGCAGAGCAGATAGAAGCTATAATTGGTGTTCCAGTAGTAATGGTATCTGCTAAAACTGGAGAAGGGATAGATAAGCTATTAGATACTGTACATGATGTAGCGGATAGTCCTATAAGGCAGAGATCAAAGATACTCTATAGCGATCCAGTCGAGGAAGAGATTGCCAAGCTGATAGAGTTCTTTGATGAGAGAGGGTTTAGGCTGGATGATTTGACATTCAGAGAGCTTGCTATCAGGTTGCTGTTTGGCGACAAAGCTATCTATGAGAGACTACATGATGAACCTATAATGATAGAGCTTCAGCCTATATTAGTGGAATCATTAGAGCACCTATATACACACCATCAGGCAAAAAATATAGATGAGATAAAATCAAATGAATATATAGCTATCGCTCGTGGTATAAGGATGGAGACAGTCAGATGTGATAGGGAGAAAAAGGGCAGAAATCTTACCAGGCAGATAGATGATATATTAATAAATAAATATTTTGGTATTCCTATTTTCCTATTTTTTATGTGGGCTCTGTTTCAGTTGACATTTGAGCTGGGTGCCGTGCCTATGGACTGGATAGATGCAGGATTTGGTATGCTGGGTGATGCCGTGGGATCCATGATTAGTCATGAAGGGCTACGAAGTCTCATTGTAGATGGTGCCATAGCTGGTGTTGGTGCAGTAGTGCTATTTCTGCCAAATATTATCATTCTCTATATAGGCATAGCACTACTAGAGACAACTGGATACATGAGTAGAGTAGCATTTTTGCTTGATGGATTTTTTCACAAATTTGGACTGCATGGCAAGAGCTTTATCCCGCTTGTTACGGGATTTGGCTGTACCGTGCCTGCATATATGGCTACACGAACACTCAAGAGTGAAAAAGATAGATTAATTACGCTATTTATACTGGGGTTTATGAGCTGTGGTGCAAAGTTGCCTATCTATGTACTTTTTGCAGGAGCTTTTTTCGGACCAGAGCAGGCTGGTAATGTTATATTTGCTATATATATTGGCGGTGCATTGCTAGGTCTTGTCATGGCGAAAGCCCTTAGAGTGTTTGTGTTCAAGGGAGAGGATGAGCCGTTTGTGATGGAGATGCCAAAGTACAGATTGCCAAGCCTTAAGTTGATATGGCATACAGTGTACAATCAGGCTAAAAGCTACCTCAAAAAAGCTGGTACCTTTATACTGGCTGCATCTATGCTGATATGGTTTGCCTCAACATATCCAAAGGTGGACATCCCTGTGGGACTATATGAAAATATGGCAAAGCTTTATGAGCTGGAGCATAGCTATCTAGGTCAGCTTGGCAAAGCAAGTGAACCATTCTTTGCACCTTTAGGCTTTGATTGGAAGATGGCAGTTGCACTTGAGACTGGATTGGCAGCTAAAGAGGTTGTGGTCTCAACACTAGGTGTTCTTTATGCGATTGGAGATGAGGCCGATGAGAGCAGCAAATCTCTGATAGAACAACTCAAAGCAAATGTTCCTTTTGCTTCGGCTATTGCATTTATAGTGTTTGTCATGATTTATCTACCTTGTCTGGCAGCCAGCATGGTGTTTGTTAGAGAAGCTGGTGGCTGGAGATATCTGGCTTATCTGTTTGTGTTCACTACAGCTACCGCCTGGATTCTTTCATTTGTAACCTACAGGATACTTCTCTAGAAGTACTCCTAAGAGGGAGAATTTATCTTATTGTGATATCATTTGAATATCATTATCATTGAGGGAACTATTTATGAAGAAGCATTTAGAGGATATGAGTTATGATGAATTTTTGGCAGAGTTTAAAGATATTATAAAAAGGAACAATTTAAAATTTACCTCCCAAAGAGAGGCCATACTCTCAGTACTCTATGATAATCCAGAACATTTTACAACTGAAGATTTGTATGTGCTAATAAAAAAAGAAAACCCTGATATGAATATAGGCATAGCTACAGTTTATCGTACGCTTTCACTACTAGAGGAGAGTGGTTTAGTGAGCTCTATCTCTCTGGGTATTCAGGGTAAAAAATTTGAGATAGCATCCAAGCCACACCATGACCATATCATCTGCGATAGCTGTGGAGAGATAGTAGAGTTTGAAAATGAAAATATTGAAACACTGCAAGAAACGATAGCTAAAGAGCACGGTTTTAGGCTAACAGACCACCTCATGCAATTATATGGTGTATGTGCTGAGTGCCAAAAGAAGGCATAGGGCAAATAGAGCAAAATTTATTTGCCCTATTTATACGGTAGAAACTACTGGCTAGGAGGATAATTTGGAGCTACAAATAGATAAAATCAAGGATATGGTTGATTATGGGATTATAGGGCTGTTGATTTTACTCGGTTTTATCACTATCTTTTTTTGGATAGAGAGGAGCATCTTTTATCGTGGCATTAAAATCAAAAAATACACACATGAAAAAGAGTTAGAACTTGATCTGTCAAAACATCTTTCTGTCATCTCCTCCATAGGCTCCAATGCACCATATATAGGACTACTAGGAACTGTTCTTGCTATCATATTGACCTTTTATATTATCGGAGACCAGCAAGATACCATCAATCCAGGGGAAGTGATGAAGCATTTAGCATTGGCTCTAAAGGTAACTGCCGCAGGACTGTTGGTGGCTATTCCTGCAACAACCATATATAATTCTCTGCTGACTAGGGTGGATAGACTTTTATCAGAGTGGGAGATTCTCAGGGATAGAGGACAGCTCAATCAATGAGAAGAGAACGATTTGACAAGATGAATGTTGTTCCATTCATTGATATAGTACTGGTGCTTTTGGTCATAGTACTTGCAACTGCTACCTTTGTTACAAACAGAGCAATCAAAGTGGATCTGCCACAGGGGAGTTCGCAAAAAGCTGAAAATAGGAAGAGTGTCATTATAGCTATTGATAAAACAGGACAATATTTCTTTGATAAAAAAGCTCTTTCGCTTGATACAATTAAGCTTAAACTAAACGGTCTAAATCCCGAAAAAGACAGCGTATCTCTGCATACAGACAAAGATACCGCTTTTGGATACTTTGTGGATATTGTAGATTATATGAAACAAAAAGGCTTTAAACATATATCTATAGTGACCAAAAAATAGAGAGTATGGATTGAAGATATTGGAGCATTTGCAAAAGTTTAGATATAAGATTTCTTTTATACTTGCTTTATTGCTATATTCATCGGCAATTTATGCTTACATTGTCCTTGTGAATAATCAAAATTTTAGCATCAGGCAGGACTCTAGTCAGGAAAAAGTTACAATGATGCTTGAAGAGTTTGTAACTACAAAAGAGCCGACAGAGCAACTACTCGATAATGCCCCTCAGTCTAATGCTGATAGTCAGGAGATAGAGGAGTCCAAACCTATCCCCTCCACACAAGAACCCACTCCTCTTGAGCCAACAGTGGAGGCAGAACCCGAGCCAACTACAGAGCCTGAACCCACTCCTCCTGAACCTGAGCTAACGCCACCTGAGCCAAAGCCTATAGTAACCCCTATGCCTACTCCTCCTGAACCAGAGGTTGAGCCTGAGTATATTCCAGAGCCAAAAGCAGTCAAGAAGATAGTAAAAAAGAAAATAAAAAAGAAGAAGATTGCCAAAAAAAGAAAAAAGAAAAAAAATCAAAAAGCAAGCAGGAGAAGTTTAGGCGTAAGCAGGGTTAGAGGAAGCTCAGCCAGCAAAAACAGATTCTTGGCAAATATCAGATCAAAGATAAACAGAAACAAGAGCTACCCAAGAGATACAAAGAGAATGAGAAAAGAGGGTACAGTTCGTGTAAGATTTACTATACTCAAAAGTGGCAGAGTGAGTAACATTTCAGTCAGAGGACCTAAAGTATTTCATAGGTCTGCAAGAAAAGCAGTGAGAAAAGCCTTTCCGATCAATGCCTCAAAAGCTCCAATCTCTTTGCCAAAAACCATAACAGTCCCTATTAAATATGCTATCAGATAGTTTAAAAAATATCTTCAAGATGCCATTATTGAGATAATCAAAGATAGATACATACACTTGGAGTAATCTAAAGTTTTGAAGTAGAATGAAGTTTGCTGAATGGCGGACAGTGAGGGATTCGAATAAGTGTTTACATCCCCTATAATGCGTCTACAAATCATTTAAGGGCACCTCTAATAACCCCCAATTCCCAGAGCCAATTAGCAACCTACCCAATTTTTTAAATTTGATGTCAACAATTTTT
>JAECMU010061728.1:0-13332 GCA_016106625.1 Dracogyra subfuscus
TGCAGCGTATAAATCAACATAAACGCCACGGATATAAATACTACCACACCTCACACTTCAAGTGATCCAGAGAAAATTGGGGGTTAAGCTGCTCTGTTTTGAGATAATGGGTAGCGTCTATGACTACCCTAGTTTCGCACAAAATGTGAGCACTTTTTTTCACAGGTACCCCATACATGTTTCAAGCATAAGGCTACTTGACACATTGGTACTAGATGAAATAAAATTGCATTTTTGTTTTACCCAGATAAAACTATTATTTTTTACAACCAACACACTCACATTTATAACCAATCACAGGACTTGTGGTGTTTGCTTCTCTATCAAAAGTTGGGTGCACCTCGAACTTTGACCCAGCCGGAAGTTATTTGCTTTAGTACTACCTGTATACAAATAATTCTATATAAAACTAAAGAGACATATCTTTAGCGGGTAAATCCATAATTAGTTTACCTCGAACTGGCTTACATAGTTTTCAATTTAATTTCTTCTCTTTCTTACTTGCTTACTTTCTTTCTATCTGGAGTGGGACGTAACCCAGTGGTAAAGCGCTCGCTCGATGCGCGGTCTGTCTGGGGTCGATCCCCGTCGGTGGGCCCAATGGGCTATTTCTCGTTCCACGACTGATATATACGAAAATATCCCTTGGTGCTAATCGAAAAAGAGTAGCCCATGAAGTGGCGACAGCGAGTTTCCTCTCTCAATATCTGTTTGGTCCTTAACCATATGTGTGACGCCATAGAACCGTAAATAAAGTGTGTTGAGTGCGTCGTTAAATAAAATATTTTAGTCCAAGAGCTAGGTGGATTTTATTTTACCTAGAAGCTACAACAGCCATATTATACAGGCGTAAAACGGGTAGCTTCCTGACCCCATAAACCCAATTCTTAAGTGCGGCTAGTGGTGGGTGTGGTTGGGGGCCCACTACAAAACCCACCCCAAATCGGTTTTATTTGACATAAAAGCTACAACAGGGAAATCACATGCAAAATGTAGAGGATGGTCCCCTGATCAAGAAACAACAACTTAAGAAGAGAATATGTGGTGGTAAGGTCACTTAAGAAGAGGTCAAAGGTCATGGAATTGGGATTTTCGCACTTAATTAATGCTTAATTAGAAAATGCCACATGATACACAAACGATACAAACTTGAAACTTGTATTAGATGAGCATCAAGTGAGATACATTATAAAAAGCAAAATAGTTTTCCACTCTTAGCATTTTGTTCGACCTCAATCAACAAAAACTGTAAAAAAAACGGTACCCATTTGACCCCCATACTAATTACACTTCTATTTGACATGAAAGCTACAACAGGGAAATCACATGCAAAATGTAGATGATGGTCCCCTGATCAAGAAACAACAACTTAAGAAGAGAATATGTGGTGGCAGCTATGAGTGTGACCATGCATAACGGTTTATGTCCTTTGTATGTTTTATACAATAAAGAATTTCTGTCATGGCAAGCCATTGTCGAGAATACTCAACAACATGTATGTTGGAAACATTGTGTGTGTTTACTGGTTGTTATTAGTATTAGTTTATAGTTACAAGGTTATCGCCACAATGAAACTTATGTTTTATTTAAAATGTATTGATTCTTATTTATTTTAGTATTGCTGTTTTATGTCAGCAACAAGGCAATGATAAATAATATATATAGCGAAGTTTCAGAAAATAAACTGAATTCACACCAACTAAGAAAAATTATGCAATTTAAAAGTTAAACGTCAGTTTTATACCTCGATCTTCGAGCATGTATTACAAAAGGGAACAGCCCCTGATGCCCACATTTGACACATATTCCAATTATCTGCTCTAACCCTTATTTATAGTACCTGCATGATAAGATGTACTTTTTTGTTGCAAATGAGTGCAGTAATATAACATGTTCATTAACAGGGTATAAGCATGTGTATATTGCATTAAATGGGGAACACAATACTTGCTTTTTATAAAATCGCTGACGTTACATTTAAATAGGGTACTCGAATGAACTTTTAACATGTAATAGTTATACCACTAAACTGTCCGTATAACAGACAACAAACACCTCTTCTTGACAGTAACTGTGCATTGTCGTGTATTTCGCCAATTGTAACTTTTAATAGTTGGCAGAGTTAACATTTCGGCTACCTGTCCTTCAAGTTCATATATGCTCCCCTAACAACGAAACAGCGACCAAAACAAAAAACAACACCCGAACATTTAATCAAGTTTGATGTAGTGTACATTGTAACCTTTCTGTTAATATATTAAATGCCAATAATTTGAAGACATCATTTATAGAAAAACATAGTTTTGTTTAACGACATCACTAGAACGTATTGATTTATTAATCATTGGCTATTGGATGTTTAATATATGGTAATTTGGACACAGTCATACAGAGAAAGCCCGCTACATTGTTTCATTAGTAGCAAGGGTAATAATGGTAAGGGTAGTAATGACTTCCAAAATACCCGGGGCGGGACGTAGCCCAGTGGTAAAGCGTTTGTTTGAGGCCTAGTTGGTCTAGGATCGATCCCTGTCGGTGGACCCGTTGTGCTATTTCTCGTTCCAGTCAGTGCTCCACAAATGGTGTAACAAAGGACGTGTTATGTACTATCCTGTATGTGGAATGGCGTATAATAGTTTTTTGTTGTTGTTTTTTGGTTTGTTTAACGACGCACTCAACACATTTTAATTACGGTTATATCGGCGTCGGAGGCGTATAATAGATTCCTTGCTCCCAATCTAAAAGAGTGGCGACAGCGGGTTTCCTATCTCAGTATGTGTGTGGTCTTTAAAGACACTTTTCGGGACCCCATGGAACCTATTAAAATGTCCAGGCAGTGTTATGACAAGTCCACCACTGCTGGCCACTTTATATATACAATTTTGAAGCCAGGTCCCTTCTGCAAAGAATATGCTATTTGATATCCTGACAGTGGTGCCTGCTTGTTTCATGGCAATCTAAGTGAAATAATGTCCTTAGTTATCAGATGGGTAGAAATAAAAAGTTAAAGATTGTTTTGTTTAACCACACCCCTAGAGCACACAGGATTTATTAACCATCGGCTATTGGATGTCAAACATTTGTTAATATTTTTAGATATAGTCTTAGAGAGGAAACCCGCTGCATGTTCTATTAGTATCAACTGGTCTTTTATATGTACCATCCCACCAGTGGCCAGTGTGGGAATAATTGCTATAGCGTATCTTATATAACACAAATAGTACTTATTATTATTATTGTACAGTATTCCACATGCACATGCTAAATTAATATTTAATTTGTTTTTAATGTTTAGTGATTAAGCAGCCCAGTTAATGTAAAAATAATATAAAATACGTGCAAAATTTACATACGCCAGATCTACAATTTATCCTGTCTTATAAAGTTAAAGTCTGTTTTGTCTAACGG
Source organism: Dracogyra subfuscus (assembly GCA_016106625.1). Taxonomy (NCBI): domain Eukaryota; kingdom Metazoa; phylum Mollusca; class Gastropoda; order Neomphalida; family Peltospiridae; genus Dracogyra; species Dracogyra subfuscus. Next base: position 3,409 of record JAECMU010061728.1, read on the forward strand.
CACCACTAGCACATTGATTTATTGATCAATAACCTTTTTATGTCCAACATTTGTTTTTTCTTACAAAGGAAATCTGCTACATGTTTTCATTAGTAACATGTTCATTGACAACAACAGCACAAACCATGACTTTGGAAATGCCAGTCACAGGACACTGTCAGGATCATCAAAAAACACCTAATCGGAGAATGGGTCCACGGAGTGTGTTTGATCCTTCAGTCGAAGCCTCTCTGACAGCTGTTCTGAAGACTGAGCTAGATCCCACCCGGCTAGTATGCCTATGGCTTTAGCATGCATGTCGAATTAAATTATGTCATAAATATGACTTATTTATTCATAGTTTTTTTTTTTTTTTTTTGTTTAACGACGCACTCAACACATTATAATTACGGTTATATCGGCGTCGGACATATGGTTATGTCGAGAAAAATCCCAGTGGTTAGCTGACGGGGATCGATACTAGACCGACCGCGCATCAGGCGGGCACTGTACCACTGGGCTATGCTGCCCGCTATATTTATTCATAGATGTGTCATCTCATCTATAGGTAATATTTCTTCTGCTATTTGCATGTTGTATACATACTATTGTCTTGTTCAATTAATTAGAGCCTATTTTGTTTTGCTAATATTACATTTAATTCCTATTCAGTATGTTTTACTTTACATACTTATGAAAACAAAACCAAATCCTAATAAAGTTATTCATCAAAAAGGCACGGAGTTTAATTATTTCAATTTAAAACGAAGCATTGTGTGTTTTAAATGGAAGTTCTTTCTAAGTTTTAATGTCAATAAATAAGAAAAGCATCACTCTGTAATGTGTTTCAAATTAATGTTCCGTTTGATCTTCCTATTGACAGACATCGACATTTAATTTACATGTATATTTAACAATTATAAAGCATAATTCAAAAGAAATTACTGAGGGTTTTTGTATTTTGTAAAAATAAATAATATTTAGTAAAGTAAAGACACTGTGCGATTTAAAACTGAAATATTCTGCACAATAAAATCTACATACTGTTAATTGCATTTGTACAGGACTTATTATTATTATTATTATTCAGTTATGTATTGTACAACATAGTATAACCTAATTTATTAAATAATTAGTTTTTATTAAAGGGACATTCCTGAGTTTGCTGCATTGTAAGATGTTTCCGAAAAATCTAATATTTCTACGCTTAAATTTACATATTAAATATATTTTCTTGTTTAGAATAGCAGTGTCTGTATATTCAATCTGTTTCTGGTCGTCTTAATATTTGTAAGAAGCCCAAACTGGGGTTTGTCTTCAAATAATTTATAGAGACTAAGAGTTTATGCAGAACAATATGTTTGATATGTAAATACAATCGTTAAACATTATGTTAGTCGATAACATAATAAAAATTGCAGCAAACTCGGGAATGTCCCTTTAATACAAGAGGGCCATCCGCATATAGGGCTTCACTATTTATTTTTGAATTTGGTAGTAAACTGTAATAGATCATTGATTAATGATTTTTTTTAATTTCAAGTTGAAAAACAAAACAAATTCCAAAATATCTCGTTATTAGTTTGTGAAGACTGCACCGACAAATCACCATATTAAGTTTGATAACTATTTGATACAAACTCTAGAAGTAGAGTTTTTTAAGGTAGTACTAAACCAAATAGGTTCCTCCTGGGATAAAGTTCAAGGTGCACTCAACTTTTGATAGAGAAGTTATAACAACACAAGTCCTTCGATTGGTGATAAATTTGAATGTGTTGGTTGTGAAACAAATGTATGAAATTTTATTTAATTTAGTACCACTGTGTAAAGTAACCTTGTGCTTGAAACATGTATGGGGTACCTGTAAAAACGTACTAAAATGCTGTACGGAACTAGGCTAGTTACAGACTCTACCCATCATCTCTGAATTGAGCAGCTTCGCCTCCAGTTGTTTCTGATTCACTTTAAGGGTGAGGTGTTAGTATTTATATCGGTGGTGTTTATGTCGATTGGTAAGCTGCATGTAGTAGTCTAAGCCACATGTGTTACTACTGTTATCCGTGGGATTTGATTTGATAGTAATTTATATTTAAAATATAATAGCATTTCAAAATTTCGTAAATATTTATTTTAGTTTCTGACGACTGACCCTGAGAATACGTATACTAAGTTTCAAAACTACTAGTATCTAATCAAAACTCTAGGAAAAGATAGACTGACCTTTAACTGTTCAATGATATAATTCTATTTCAAATGTTTCAATTTAATTTTAAAAACTCCTCTCTATTTTATTTTTTATTTAGAAGATAGACTTAAATTTTTAATGCTCATTTTTTATTTAAAAACTTAACATTTAATAAAAATTCACGAATAAAAAATCGGTGTTAGACAAACTCGACTAATGAATGCCGTAGTGGAGCTAACAGTACTGTTTCTTTTATATAATAAGGTTGTGGTATGTGTTGTCATGTCTGTTAGATGTACATATGAAAGATCACTTGCTACTAATAGAAATATGTAGCAGGTTTACTCTCTAAAACTATATGTCAAAATGACCAAAATGTTTGACATCTGATAGCCGACGATTAGTGTTCTCTAGTTTTGTCGTTAAAATTTAAACTTATAACTAAGACATTATTTCACTCAGATTTCCACGAAGCAAGTAATCACCACTGTGACAGGATATCAAATGGCATATTCTTTGCAGAAGGTAGCTGGGTTGGACATTGTTTATATCAAGTGGCCAGCAGTGGTGGACTTGTCATCACACTGTCTGGACATTATAGTCGGTTTCATGGTGTCCCGACAAGTGTCTTTAACCAAATGTTCGACGCCAAATAATCGTAAATAAAATGTGTTGAATGCATCATTAAATAAAGCATTCCCTTCCTTCCTTCCAAAATAACTTACAATACATAGACTACTGACTGAGAAAAGACGTCATTTCATTTAGCTCTAGCCGGCAGCATAGCCCAGTGGTACAGTGCCCGCCTGATGCGCGGTCGGTCTAGGATCGATCCCCGTCAGCTGACCACTGGGGTTTTTTCTCGACATAACCGTATGTCCGACGCCGATATAACCGTATTTATAATGTGTTGAGTGCGTCGTTAAACAAAACATTTTTTTTTAATAATAATTCATTTAGCTATTTATCTTTAAAACTTTGAATTCCAACGCTACACGTCTATCAATGAAGTCTACACAAACAATATTATAAACATATTCACGGCAAAACTAAATTATTAAAATATATATATATTTGTTAAATTATGCTGCTAACATCAATTATAAGAATTGACCGCAAGTATTTTTTCCTATTTAAAAATACGAATCGAAAGAACCATGCGTACACTTTTTGCACGAACATCTATGTTGTGTTGTACTGTATGACACAGCCGATCACGTGACCCGAGGTCATGACCTCTCAAAAGGCATTTTCCACAATGTGAAGATACAATACATATCACAAGGGTATATCCATCTCTTCCACTGCGGTGTAATACACGGTGACAGCTTATCACACTTAGCGCCTTGAACCGATTTATAGTTGTAACCTTTGGTGACCTCCAAATGACGTTGATATTCATCAGAAAAGACTGGAACCATATTTGTTTTTGAATCTGTATACAATAGTGATTATAAATATCATTGGTTCCTAAAATTAACCTAACATTCCCACAGAACCTGATTCAGCTACATGAGCCCATACTGTGTTTGCATTTATTATATTCGTGTACCGTTGACACTGTAGATTATATTTATTCGTTTGTTCGTTCATTTGTTCATTCATTCATTCATCCATTCATTCATCCACCCGATCGCCCAAAATTAGCACTACGTTTAGTTAATCTATAAACCTGTAACACATTTGGATACTGTTACAATTGAGTGAAACATGAGTCTGTGACATTGAAATGGTGAAATACCCTATAAAATAGATTAAAACTCGACACCATAACTGATACCTTTCAGACGCACGTGCGTTTTAAAAAATATAACAAATGCATTTTCTGATATTAAAAACACCAAGGATGATCAAAAGCTCTTCAAATGTACGGAAATTAATATCTAAACCATAAAATCTAAATAAAGTATGATTTCAATTATCAAAACAGCTATAATAGTACAAAATATGACTTAAGGCGGTGTCACACATTCGAGACCTAAACTCACAATCAGCTCACGGCCTTGACGATCTAAACAAAATTTAAAACGCGGGTAGAACGTAGGAAATGTGGCGCCAAAAAAACCCAAACATTCCACGAGGTGAAGTCCAACTCATGTTTATCAAGATTTATACACGAGCTACAAACGAGCTATACACGGTCAACTGACGTACCGTATCAGACCAATTCACGTTCTTTCGTGTCCTACTTGCGATCTGTTGGCGACCTATCAGTGGGACTGGCGATCAATCAGAGCGGCTCTCTAGCTGCTCGTGCGCAAGAAGAGTGGATCACGTGGTACAACCGTGTTCTCCCATCGCTCGCGACCATGTCCGACCATTAAGTCTACTTTAAGATGATGTAACGAGCGACTCCCGACCGTAACGACCATTTAAGTGTAGTTGACGACGGATTGGCGTCCGCTACCCGACGAAGGTAGATCGGCTGACTCTCACGATTGTTTTGAGCATGGTCAAAATGTTCGTGAGAGTTTGCCGACTTCTCACGTCCTTCAAGACACACTAAAGACCACTTAAGTCCTATATCAGAGCCTGTCAAGTGCTCCAAGACCTTTTACTTGGCACTCATGATTTTTTCACTTTTTGCATCGTCAAGTGATCGTGGAGCAAAATCGTGACTGTGTGACACCCGCATTAGTGTTTAAATATTGTTTTTAGTTTTATTAGTGTGTGTGTGTGTGTGTGTGTGTGTGTGTGTGTGTGTGTGTGTGTGTGTGTGTGTGTGTGTGTGTGTGCGGGCGGGTGGACAATTTATATTATAATTCCAATATTTCCGTTTGCTGTTGCCTTTATCGACTGTTTTGCGAGTTACCACAAACTACTTTGGGTTGATGTGTATCGTCCTTTTGTTCAGTGACATATCTTTGTCTAACACCCGATATTGTATTTAACTTTGTGCTGGAGTGTCGTTAGATATTCATTCATTAATATCTGTGGATTATAACCGAACAATAAAAAGACAAAAACTATATATTATTCTAAACAAGAAAATGACAATGTTTTTCGCCATCAAGAAACGAACAATAAATAAATAAAACATTGATTGTTTTAAATACCTTTGGGTAATATTGTGTAGGAAGACAATTAAGTTCTGGACGTAGAACATAAACAAAAAGGTGTTGACTTCTGTTATTTGAACCCAGATGTACCAGGTTTCGTTTAAGCTTCTGGATCCATTGGTACTAGTGCTATCCACTTGAGACTCCGTTCACCAGACCAGAACATCGTACAGTCCTGTAAGCCATGTTTGCTACCCAATGGACGTATGACTACTCTCACGGGAGCCCAGTAGATGACTGACTAACCAACTAGCCAGATATCTGGAAAAACACTTAGTGTACATGAATATGAATACAGCCTCAAAACAGCCACGGAATTCTAATGTATTTAAAATATGCACTAGATGTCCACCGCCACCAGCGTTGCATATCCTCCGAGTTGATCCCTTGCATTGCAGCTGCTGTTGCTGCGCCAATCCTGAAAGAGTGGGCCCGAAAATGTTGTCCATCTATATGTAGGAAAATCAACGCCTTATTTAAAACATTTGCAAACTGAGAGTGTGTTATCGCATGACCGTTGAAATGAATTTCGCCACGCCGCGATCGAATGTATAAGCTGTTGTTATAAACACCAATTCCCTTACTCGCAAGAAAGCGAAGAATGCTTGAGAATGCAGTTTGAAACATTACTGCTTCGTAACTGGAAGAACATACCGTCTGCAAGGCTCTAGGGAGCTGTTCTAGTATACTAACTGTAATTGGAGCTCTAACATCTACCCGTCTCTCAGATTTCCGTAACCTTTGCATTTTGTAATTAAAAAAAAAATTGTTTAAGGAAGTGACCTGTGGGGCCATCCATGCCATATATTTTATGTTAATGGCTAATGGATGGTATATGTAATGCACCTGTTTCTTAAGGGCATGTGTACGATATGTTGCATTAAGTGGCTTACAGGAGCCAGTCGGTCGTTTTGCATGTTACATTTAGGTCTACACTCGGCGAACTGGATGTCCTGTTACGCTGCATAGAGGTCCCCGAGGAACGCTCTGCGTCTTTAAAGAACCGCATAGAGCTCCTGTCCCATAGAGCTTCCGAGCAGCTCAATGAGTCAATATGCCCGATCGTCCCGCATTCAGCTTCGCAACTACTATAATATAAACTACTATTTGTTGCCTTAAGTTCTACTTCTTTATTCCTTAATCACCATCATCAAAAACAGCAAATCACTATTGCTGTGGATGTCATCATCATCAATTGCCATCATCATCATCATCATCTATTATCGTCGTCATCATCAACAACACCAATTATCATTATCATTAGCATCATCATCATCATCATCATCATCATCATCATTATCACAATAGTCTTATTCAACTTACTGTGATAGCACAACAAAAATGCTATACAACCTGAGTCATACCTACACACTGCAGAATTCTCTCCCTTGCCGGATATGCGCAATGCTATCCTTGCACGGGCTACCTGTAACTTCATTCTCAATTCTGCAGTCCACCTGTTAAGCTTTGGCAAAACGTTTTCCTTACTTGTAATTTTGTGTTGTGTTTTTGGTTGAACTTGACATACAGTTGGTAAGTGGGAATTCTGTTTCGAATTTAGCATGTCCGACGCGAGTTCGTTGACAGCTAGTGCACGGAAAGTTTGTGCGCGAAATGGTTGTACATTTCCTTTACGACGTAAAAACATACACTTGTTGTGTTGGGACTGTCGGTCTTGTTCTCACGACCGTCAGTGTGAAATCTGCGCCACGTGGTCGCCTGACCAGTGGGTTCGGTTCGGTTCGCAGACTCAGGTTTCGGGTACCAGCAAAATCTTGTCGTCTGCTTCGGCAGTAGTCGGCAAGTCGGACTTAGTGGGTAGGTCCCATAAGTCTGTAGACACTTCGACAAGTGTCCGGAAAGGGGGGAAACACAAGGGTGTTTCTTCGTCGGTCCATGTTACGAGTATAGTTACCGATACTTCAGGAGCGGCCCCCCGGGCTCCTGTTGTTACCGTGGTTCGTGAGCCGTCTTCGTTAGTGTCGGCGCCTTCTTCTTTTTGTGTGTCTTCGTCGTTACAGTTACCTTTACAAACAGAAGGGGGGCAGGGTGGAGTCGTCGCGGTACCGGGTTTGACGACTTCATCAGTTACCGAGCACATGCACTCCGTTGTGCATAGGTCCACTGCTTCGTCCTCAGAGCAGGTGGCCCTGACTTTGCCTTTGCTTGCTGATAGTCGCTTCAGCACCTCAGCATTCTCAAGGCCCGAGGAGAGTTCTGCCAGTTTGCCTCGCACTGAGCCAGTTGTTCCGATGCCGGGATCCGTCTCTGATGGCATCACGACTGATATTTTCCCTTGGGTGGAGGACTCATCCCGTTTGGGTCCTCCGTTTGCATATGTTTACCCAAAGGGTCCGGTGACTTCGGTTGCAACGGACATCTCCTCACAGTTTGCAGGTCTTTGGTCCCTATCTCTTCAAATTGACTTGATAGAGGACGAGGTACGCGCAGATACCCTTCGGCTGGTGGTACTCTGTGGCCACAAACTCCGACCGTTCCGCACTTGGCGCAGGAACGATCGTTAGGAGGAGTCCATATAGATCTTCGGGATCCAGTGGACAGTGACCTGGCTTCAGAGGAAGCGTCGATTGGACCGGATTATGTCGCTGACCCAGTTCTCTCTCACTCCGGTTCTGAGGTAGAGGAGGAGTGCGATTATCCGGCGGTTCTGGCTTTTGTCAGGGACCAGGTCCGACAGGTATGCGGGGATGCTATACCTCAGGTTGAAGCCCAGCCTTCATTCAAGGGTGTCTCTTTCGGGAACCGTTCTTTGAATTTGGTCACTCCTTGTGAGGAGTCGGGTTTACCACTTGCACAGGAGGCGCACAGTTCACTTTGTAATACTGATGCGTTGATCACGGGTGGTGATCGTATCCTGGGAGTGGGTGTTGATGAGTACCCAACGGCACTGCCTATGGGGAAAATCTTAACGGGAGCGCGCATTTTTCGTGCCGACTCCTATGAGACATTGGGGGCAGATTTTCTCGAACATCCGGCGGTCGTTCCCGCTAGTGTTCGAGCCACTTGTTCCCCATCGCCGCATGTGTCATTGCCAATCGCAGATCTGGAATCGTTCGAACGGCTGGCTAAGTCGATGTTCCAGGTTAATAACCATTTAGGTACGTTCCTATTTGGCTTGGATAAGGCTGTCGTGAGGCTTCCCGCGATGGCGAAAGGCTGTTTGAAGGCTGCGTCAAAAGCCTCTAGTCATAGTCTAGTTATCTGGTCGATTGTTTGCGAACAGTCTTTTGTTGCCGCGTGACCATTACCTGGCGGGTTTGAGTGCGTCAAACGTTGCGAAGACGTTTTTTCGTACACGTTCGGTACGGGAAAATTTACTTTTCGGTCCCGATTTTAATATTGTCCTCGACAAGGATTTGTCGCGACCAGTCCCGAACACTCGACCCTCAACCTCTGGTAAACATCGGTCCACGTTTTTGGGGTTCAAGCCTCCTCCTGTGTAAAAGGCTGCTTTTTTACAGTCGGCTCAGAACCCTAGGGTTCCTGACACTAGGAGGCAACCAGGTAATAACCCGTCTTCTGCTAAGTGAGAACGCAAACGTCGTACTGCATTCCGTTCTCAGTCCACCAAAGGCGTTGCGCCTACGGGTGGTAAGCGGTTGGGGTGAGGGTACGTGAACGATCGGCAGTTGCTTTCGGAGGTACCGTTCACAACCATACCCGTGTGGGGCAGGCTCCGCCATTTCCTTCAAAATTGGTGCAAGCTGCCTGGTCTCGAACCCTGGGTTCTGTCGGTCGTTCGACACGGTTACAAAATACCCTTTGCTTCACGCCCCCATCTTACTTCCACTCCGAGAATGCCGCTGTTACCGTCCGCGGATCGGCGCGTTTTAGTGGAGAGTATGATTGCCGATTTTCTCGACAAAGGGGCCATCCAGAGAGTCAGTATGGACACTCCGGGATTTTATTCTCATCTTTTCTTTGCCCGGAAGAAAAATGGGGAATGGAGACCAATCCTACGTCGATGTTCCTTCCATGAAAATGGACACGGTTCAGTCGGTCCGGAACCTGCTTCAAATTGGGGAGTGGGCTGCGTCGATCGATTTGAGAGACGCATACCTCCATGTCCTGGTACACAAGGCGTTTTGGAAGTTTCTCCGCTTCCTGTTTGACAGGAAAGCGTACGAGTTTCGTGTGCTCCCGTTCGGGTTGGCGACGAGTCCCCATGCTTTTACACGTGTGGTAAAAGCGGTGGTAGGTCATGTTCATTTGTTGAGGGTTCAAATGCATACCTATCTGGACGATTGGTTGATCCCAGCTTCGTCGCAACAGGAGTGTCAGACCAATGTCAGGTTGGTTTTGGACACGATCCTCCAATTGGGTTTTCTTCCCAATTGGGTGAAATCGGAGTTAACGCCATCTCAGATTTTCACATATCTCGGGGTGGTCTTCGATCTTGTGGTAGCGTCGGTTCGTCCCTCCAATGCGCGTATCCACAATTTCCAAACGTTGGCACGACGTTTGATGGGGGAGCAAAGTACTACGGTACGATCTCTCCACGTGGTGCTGGGCCACCTCGAATCTCTGGCCTCATTGATCGTGCGGTTCAGACGACCACTTCAGTGGCATTTGTTCCCACGGTGGGACGGTCACAATTGGGACAAGATAGTGCCTCTGGGCCCATGGTTCATTCATCCGATACAGGAGTGCCTGTCGGACAAGTGCATGTCCCTATCGGTT
>JAECMU010061729.1:13828-25194 GCA_016106625.1 Dracogyra subfuscus
AGTAACAGTTATGTAGTCGAGTTTTATTCTATTTTAGAGGGTATTTCACCATTTCAAAGTCAAAGACTCATGTTTGACTCCATTGTAACTTTATCAAAATGTGTTACAGGTTTGTAAATTAAACTAAACTTAATGTTAATTTTCATGAACTGAAACTAGGGTATGTCCCTTTAATGCTAACCAGAAATTCATTCATCAGTTAGACTGGGGACTAATGTGGCACAACCTGCTGTTGAAACCAAACTGGTCACATATGCAACCATTTTTTCTCATTTAGCCACTAAAATATTGTGTACAGTCTGTATAAAAAATTGCAGTAGGTGCCATCTAGAGGGCTGTGGCATTTTTATTTTAACAGTTCAATTTTTCTTTATTTTTTTATTTTTTTGGAGGGAGGTAGGGGCATTTAGTTTAAACTTGAATTTGTTTAGTACTACCATTCTGCCTCTCCAGTACAACTTGTGTCTGTACTTGTAAATTGATTTTTAAAATCCATCATGAATTAGAAACAAAAACTGAAGCATCCTGAAAGTCGAGTGAAAATATACGTAACATTCTAAAGTCTTCGACTGTTAATGAAAACTGATCAGTCAGTCAGTCGGTCAGTCAACCGTTTGACGTGTGCTTTCATCCACTTAAGGTTCAAGTACGTCAGTCTTGGACACATCTTCAGAATTCCCTAGTGGATGTCCAGTTTTGTTCTTTGTTTGGGTTTTTTTAGTTGTTTTTGTTTGTGTTTTTGTTTTTTTCTGGTGGGTTTTCATTATATAAATGTTGTCACTGCATCAAATGACTTGATGAATACCATAAAGGGAAATATTTCCACAGTACAATTAATTACAAAATTGCAGAATTTTAAGAACCAATTGAATTCCCTGCTGTGAGAGAAAGGACCCCCGAAGATCAGTGATGTCAGTTAGTGCAAACATTGTATCATCATTTAGGTACAGGCCATAACTTAACAACTGACTTCCCACGTCCTCAGATTTACCTCCAAATGAAAGAGCGAGATTTACCTCCAAATGAAAGAGCGAGTCGCGTGTCAAAATAAGTTACTGTATTATGTGTTGTCCATAAATTAACCCACATACTGAGTGTTTTATTGGTTAATTGGTATTTTCTTTCCGTGGCCTGTACCTGTGGTTCCTGATTAGCAGGTGTATATTTAGATGGTCCCCAGTCAATGTGTTAAGACACACTTTAAATATGTGCCTCTTTTCTTAAGATCACAGGGTAGTGTCTGATAACTATGGGTATATTATGTTTAAGTTGACTGTCCCTTTAATATAAAATGTTCGTGATATATCAGGGTGTCACTATAAACATATACCCATAGTTTAATTATCCTAACTAATCCATGATCATTATTTAATTGTACAAATGATTTTTATTTACATTTTGCTAGTAATTTGGAAGGCCCTACATATATAGAGTATTCGTGCAGTCAGTTTTACAGTGCATCTTAGAAACTAATCTTGGCTGCTAGTTACAATGAGGCCTATAGCGTAACAGATGCACCTGTATGGTGAGGGGGTTTTCTTCACAAATTTATTTCCCACGAAATCCCAAGTTAGCATGCAAAAATATTTCCCTTTACGGTAATTATAAGTACATAATGATGTAATTAAAAAAATTAAATGCCTGCAGTGAGCATGCTTAGAAGGCTTATCATGATCACAGGACGAGTCTTGGTTGACTACGGATTCAGCAGATGACTCAGCAGATGACGTGAACGAAAGACGTTTGTTTATCATTCCATGTTTTCATTACCATACTGTTTATTTTTTCATCCATTAAGTGTGGGCGGAGGTAAGGGAATGGCGCGTTCTCCCAGCACCATAAAACAAATACTCCTCGACTGGTGCAAGTCAAAGACGGCAGAGTACGAGGTAGCGCATCTAACGTTCTCGCATGACGGGAGTTGTCTCCCTTGGCATGATCTTGTTGGGTTTTGTTCAGTTCTTGTGTTTTCCCCCAGACATGGGCATTTGGTTTGCTTTGAATGTTTTGGTTTGGTTTGGTTTGGTTTGGTTTGGTTTGCTTTGGTTTGGTGTTGATGGTATGTGGAGGTGTAGGTTTTAACAAACGCTGGAGCCTTGCATGTCCTTCATATTCTCTTAATGCTTTGCATGCTTTTAGTGTCTTCAGTGTCTAACAAAAATAACCCTCTTTCTTTATAGAGTTATTATTTTTAAATTTAAGTAACTTAAGTATTTATTAAATGATATAAATGTTATAAGCACTTTATTTAATGTTGAACACATGACCAATTTAGATATTATTTAATAATCTTATGACAGTTACATTATAATGATACATTGTACATACAAGTAACTGTTTTTACTTTGTTACTATTTTCTGTTTGAATAGTGAGTTTCTCAGAAGATCACAGCATATTTGACACATTACAGCTTGGTGTAGTTAGTAGAATTTGCTGTTCTGCATATGCTTGCATTTAAACATACTTCACTTCTGTTAAGATTTTGTTGACAGTTTATCATACATTATAGTCCAATGTGGTTTCTTTTCCCATCCCAACCAGTATATCAAAGGTTGTGGTATATGCTGTCCTGATCATGGGATAGTGCATATTAAAGATCACTTACTACTAATACAAACATGTAGCTGTTTTTCCCCCAGACTTTGTGTTGGTATTACCAAATGTTTGACATCCGGTAGCCCGTGATTAATAAATCAGTGGGCTCTAGTGGTGTCGTTAAATAAAACAAACTTTAACTTAGCTTTTTAAGGTCAATAGACGATCCCATGGTACACTTTTCCCAAAAATACTATGTTCATCTCGACCCACTGTTATCGCAAGCTGCTTCGATCCCAACATGAAGATACCAGTAATAATGTTTAAATGAATTAATATACCAATGTTCTATAGGACAGCATTTATCACAAACCAGTGTTCTATAGGACAGCATATATATCACAAACCAATGTTCTATAGGACAGCATATATATCACAAACCAATATTCTATAGGACAGCATATATCACAGACCAATGTTCTATAGGACAGCATATATCACAGACCAGTGTTCTATAGGACAGCGTATATCACAAACCAATGTTCTATAGCAATGAAAAGCTATAAGAAAGCCATTTGAAAACTAAAAGTATTTAAACTGTGTTTTTATACTGCTGGTGTGGAAAGAGGTTTGAACCTTCCACCCATCAGTTCTATATATAAAATATTTCACATATTTTGTGTTATATGACAAACTCAGGTTTATACTTTTTATTTGTGCTGCTTTTCAACTTCTTTTGCTCTTTTTTTTAATAAATATATTTGCGCAAGATTATAATGGCTGCTGTTGATAAATCTGCTACTTATTTAGTTGTGTGATCATTAAAATCAACATTAACTTGGAACACAAGCAGAAAGTAATCAGTTTTAATAGTTTCAAGAATGCTTAGTTCTAGTAAATATTCTACCAGTAATGTTTTATTTACAATGTTCATTTGCTTTGGTTTCTAGATTTTTTTTTAATCTTCTGTTATAAATATAGGTTTAAAAATTAATTAAGTGCATGGATTTCCTGTAGATTTAGTCCTACTTCACTTTCAGTGTGCTATTTCACACAGTTATGTCAGTTTTCTTCATTATAATTTATATGAGTGGAAAATGAAGTGTTTGTCTCCCATTACAAAAATAGTTTTTAATTCATAAGTATTCATGAGTAAAAATTAAAATGATTACATATTATTCCAAAGTTAGTATATTGAAACATTTAACAATCAAAAGATTTTAAACACAAAACATTCTTATTAAAGGTAAAAAGAAATAGTATTTTTACAAACTGTTCAGTAGATTATAACTGCATATAATAATGGAAAATTATTTGATTTGATTCTGTCTTAAATTCTGTCTTAAATACCAGTACTGTGATTGGTTAATTGCATGATTAGTTAATTTCTATAATATTTTGATGGGTTAATATTTTTTTAATAGGTTAATTTCCAAAATATTCTGATTGGTTGCTTTTCAAGAAGATTTTGACTGGTTAATTTGAAAATGATTCTGATTGGTTAATTTCAGAATATTCAGATCACCAATTTCTCCAGCTCCTGGAACAACGGTCTGGCGTTCTGTGCTCTGATTCACCACTTCTTCCCACAGGCATTCGACTACAACGCATTGTCACCGAAAAACAGGAGATACAACTTTGATTTAGCATTCAACACTGCAGAGTGAGTTGATACATGTCAATTTATTTTCAATTGTGAAATTAAAGTGTAAACTGATATTGCTAGTTTTTAAGTTAGTTCAGTTAGTATTCTGTGGCTTGAGATCGAAATGTGTTAGCCGAAATGTTATGCTTTTATGTATTGGGACGACTTACCAGCCAGTTTATAACCGACACCTTCTTTGTTTTCGACAAGAGAAAGGTCTGTGTCGCTTGTGTAAATGTTTTGCTGTTACTTCTACCTTTTATTTTATTAATACTTTGAACAATATGCTAAAAAAACATGACAGAAAATATGTTTGTCATGTCAAAACAATTGAAGTATACATTAATAATGAGCCAGCTATGTTTGTGTTTGCATTAAGAAATGATATTACAAGATGGGGAGCGAGATGTCAAGTTTTAATTGTGAAGAACTGTTTTATTTTGCCAGGAAAGAGGCGGACATTGCTCCCCTGCTTGACACGGACGATATGGTGAAGATGAAGAACCCAGACTGGAAGTGTGTCTTCACGTACGTACAGAGCATCTACCGACACCTGCGCGACCACGATGCTAACAAGGCGGCCGCCGCAGAGTGACGTTTCTCTGACGACGTTGTTCACTGTGTCTGTGTTTTCAGTGGTGTTTGTAATGTGTTCTCACGGCATTAACCACATATAGCCACATCTCATTGTTATGTTCTCTTGTACAGCTGTGCAGCAAGCAAATAGGAAAACATGGTAATAGTTATTAAGTGGAGTTTTCATAAGACTGTAAGGTTCAATTTGTCTTGGGCGGTTCAGTCATTATTCATGGCTTAAATGCTCTTTGAGAGATGATCAACTGAAGCTAGTGTTTCACATTTACTAGTTAGTTGTGATTTCCACTCAAAATTTGGTAGAATGCAATGATTTTGCACATGAAATTCTTTGTTAAATGATAAACCAAGTATATCTGAGCATAATTTGAGTGTATGGGATATTTTTGACATGCTTCCATCAAAACCACTATTCAAGCATGACTGTTACGGGCACAAGCTCTGGCTGCTTAGAGAGTTCTGTCATAGACAGAGAGTTTAATATAGTTTGGGGTTTATGCCTTGTATTAGACCCTTCAGTGAGAAGTAGGGCTTTCAGTATCTGTACTTTCAGCAAATTGTGGTTCTTTTCATGTGGGATCATGTGGGGTTTTAAATACTAGCATATTTGTTTTCAAAAACATTGGTCTGCCATTATGATATGGGTTTGCAGGGATCTATCATTATGGGTATCTATAGCTATACAATGTTTGTCAATTTTACCAACTCTAGGAACATCGTGTCAAGCTGTTGTTACAGTGATGATGAGATTGTTATATTTTGGAATCGTTAATGCATGTACAATAAGATTTTACAAAATTCTGTTGATATGCATATCTTCAAACAAAGTGTGGAAATCTCTTTTTGAAAGTGAGCCTGTGGTTTGACGTGTCTGTGATGTTATGTGGAAGTCCGACAGTCAGGCAGAATGAGTTCTTGTTTGCTGTGTCTGTTTGAATGTAAATAATGTTTGCATTCAGAATTTCTCACATCATTTGTTTTGTATTAACCAAAACTGATCTGAGAAAGGTTTGTGCAAGAGATATGTGCATATATAATTATAGTACGTAATTATCAGTTGTACATAAATACATTACATACTGTTAATACAGAAGCCGAATTAATTGTATAATAACATGATCCAGCCACTTCTGGTCTATATAATATTATTGGTGCTTTTCTCATTGTGGTAGGAAATTATAAAACACGACAAATACTTTAATTTTGATAACATACCTTAATACCAGTATGTATGCTATAAACTTTAGATACTTCAGACATTTTTATATTTATTGGCTTGACTATGTTTTATCAGATTTTAAAATGTTTATATAAAACATGAATGCTAGAAAGTGCCTTAGCAATGGTATTTTAATAATGTAGGTTTTTTACATCTATATAATTATACTGATATCATAAATAATGTAGTTTTTTTTACATCTATATAATTATATTGATATCATAAATAATGTAAAATTATACTAGATTCACAGCAATTTTTAAAATGTTTTTGCAGAACCTAAATACAAATGTACAATCAAGTGCCTTAATGTTAGATTTTAAACATGAGTTATACAGTTATTTTTATAAGATTAACATTTTAAATAACTTGTCCTATGTGTTATTATTTGTCCACAGCTCAAGACTATTGTTATTAGAAAATTTGTTGTATCAAATATATTTAAACCTGCACCCCTTCTCATCCCAAGCAGAACCTAACTGATATAATGAACCAGTGTCAACACAATATTTTTCTTTCCTTGATTGGCTATCTGACTGTGGGTATTAGCCAATCATATTACAGTGTTTTACCCTTCTCCTTCTGCTAAAATGTCAATAGTGATGTTGAAGGGACATATAGTGTTTATGTCAATTATTTCAATTATTGTACAGGTTTTAAGTTAATACATTAGACTCTGTTCATGATAGTAAATCATGATATTGATAACTTTAGTGTGTAAGCCATTGCACATAATTTAGCTGTTGGCCATGACTTGTGATTTTTGCGTGTACTGTTTAGATCTTGTATTGATGTTATAATATCAATATTAATAGTTGTTAATGTGAGAATTTTTTTAAGCATTTAGAATCTGCAAGTTTATTAAAATTTATTGTTATGATTTTGTGATGTAATAGTTAGTGATTATCACTTAATAATGTAAATGCATAATTCAAATCAAACTTATAGAAAACATAGTTATAGAATTTCTTATGCACTAATATGTAATATGATAAGTGGTGCTTGTGTAAGTGCGAAAAAGCCATTACATGAATAACCTACAATTTAGCAACAAATAAAAACAATTTAAAAGATAATTTTTTTAAATATTAAACTCAGGTATTAGCTAGTATTTTATTTGAAGTATATATCTGGTACAAATAAAGCATAACGTTTTCAACATTAAATTTAACAATTTAAATTAAAATTTCAATTCTTCATAATATTGATGAATATATGTTGATAGTAATTGATACATACAAAGTTTAATACATAGACAATCTCAAAATACATTTATGTGCATATTGTGTAAATGTATTATTTCTAGTATATTAAAAGAGTGTTACTTTTTGCTTTGCATGTTACTATATTTGCCATGGGCCTAGATTGGTGACCTTGCATACCTAAACACTTCAATGTCAGGCATATATATACGTTCTATGTATATGGACATTAAGCCTGAAATCTTTGTAATAACACAATCTATGCAAACCAAAGTGTTGATATGTAGGGCACATGTCAGTCACTGGCTGTATACATTTTCACACTATTGTATGTGTATAGATATCCTACTGTTGTAAATAGTTGAAGGTTTTCTTCCTGTTGTATGGTGCTAACATGTTTAACTGATATTAATTGTTCAATTACTTATATAATTATTCCTAGTACTCATTTCTTAATGACACTAGTATTATAACAGAGTTTTCGCTGCCCATCAGCTTATATGAATATGAATATCTCTATAATATCAATGCATTTCTGGGCATTGAAATGTTTTGTAGTATCTCAATTAATATTTATTTTTGTTTAAAATAAATTCATACATACAAAATTATTACATATTACAGGTAAGACCATGTAAACAAAAAAAACACCCAGGAAAATTAAAGCAGGATGTGTGTTTGGGAGAACAAACAGAAGTTTAAATTGCTAGGGTTGAAAATTCAGGATAGTCCTTTTAAATGAGATACAACTCCAGACAATTTTACTGCTAGGCCATGTAAATGTCATTAACAATACCAGTATGGTGGTAGCATTTCTTTCTAATACTTTGTAGTGTATTTTACGAGGTCACACCCAAAGCATTAAATAATTCTTAAATGGTCTACAGTTGTGACGTTTTAGCCACCAGTTTATTTCTCTTAAAATGCTGTTTACAGCGGTATTTTACTGATAACTGTTTTAGTCATCTGTTTACATTTTTAAAATGCTGTTTAGATCTATATTCATTTTGATAACTAATATTAATCTGGGGATATATCTCTGTCAAATGGAAATAGCCGTAAGACTGAAAATCCAGGAAATGTTACAGTCTTGAATATTATAGGGACTATCATTTATGTGAATTTTATCGAAGAGTAAGAAGAAATCAGAAGTTTAAATGTTTTCATCTCTGATCCAATTCTTGGATGAAATCTGCCTGCAGGCTGTGTATTTTTGTCTGTTAATATTTGGTTTTTTCTATAAATAAGTATACATGTATGGATTTGGAATTGCTTTTTAAAAATAATTGGGGTTTTTATTTTATAGATCAGTACTTGAAAATGGCTGATCAAAATATAGAGGTCTTATAATTTAGATGAAAGTTGTGAATGATTATAAGACTTGATTAAATGTATATAAATTCTTCACTATAATCCTGGTTATAGGACTCTGCATAATAACAGTCAGTTGGCTCGTATTGCCAGATTGAAGAAACAAAAGTAAACATTTAGAGATTTCACTAACACAAACTGTGTTACCTATAGCATTAATGACAAACTGTAGTCAAACCTGCTCTAATGGACACCTCAGTAAAGCATCTACCCTTCTAATGTGTCCGGTTGCCTCCTCTTATAAAGTTTGTCATTACTCAAGTAGACTTAACTGAGGGCTGTAGATAAAATCTGTACACTTCATACAGTGTCAACACCTTTGACTAGTAGACTTGTAATATTCTGTTGAACAATTTTAGTGCAATATTGTTATAAAGTTTCTTTCTGTAAATATAAATTTGTTCATTGTAGAATTTGTGTAACATTACATATTTTAACATTTATGTTCTCTCACATAATTCTTGACGATGTAACCACATTTTTAAATGCAGTTATAAAATCCTACCAAATCCATTGTCCACTTTAGTGGCAATTGTTTTTATTTTATAAAATTAAGTATAGTTTTGTGTTAATAATTTGAAATGATTTACTCAAACTATATAATGAATATGCATTTAAGTGTTGTTGAATAGAGGTGTCTGGTACATTAAATACGGTATTTGCAATACAAAAATATTAATAATGTGACACAAATTATTTATAGCTAATAATAATCCTTTATTAAACTGTAATCTTTAATGAACCTAACAGGCTCAAACACAAGATGTCTGATGTTAGAGTACCCGTCTTCTTTATATGTGATTGTTTTTTGTTGCTCAAAGAATGTTGTTGATTTGTAAACTATATCCATTTTGTGAATATTTTCAAAATTAAAAATGCTTTTTGGTAACAGTAATTAAGATTATTGACTGCCTATAAACAACTTTAAAACCCCCAATTCATTTACATTCAGCATGTTTCTGTAGAATATAGTATACTACTTTCTACTTCCAGTTCTATGCTTCTGCATCAAACCTAGAATGTTAAGATGATATTTGGAATTCATAATACAAGTACAATTTATAAAATGTAGTTTCAGTAAAATTTATTCCAATCTTTTGTGTCATAACAAATAAACAAATTACACTTTAGGTTTGAATTTGATTACTTTTTCTAAGTTTTCAAATTACAAAACACCAGATGAGATATACTTGCCTTCCTATGATACTATGTTCTTTTTAAATGTAAAGTTGATGTTAAAATCATCACATGACTATGCATTAATGTTCTGGTGAAGCAAAGCAATGATACATTAAACTTAATACTTGCTTGTGCATATTGAATTAATTAATCTGTTGTCATGGACTCGTTTCACCCGACGTCTGTCATTGGTTTATCATATTGTCAGGCTTTAAGCTGTTGTTTGCCAAATGTTAATTAAAATTGAATGTGGCGAATGCATGTCACTACCAATTCACCAAACAGCTCCTTCACAAACTGTTTTTTGTAAGTGTAGAGCTATTTTTTAAATAATTCTGTTTAGCTGAATGTTACATAAATTTGGTTCGATTTTCTGATCCAGTTCACCAAATTGCTAATTATCTTTGGCATCCAGCTTAAACCCTAAATGTGTATATATGTATTGCTGTGTGTTACGTACATGTATTGTAAACAGGTCTCCACTTTTATCCATATGGCAAGTGTGTCACTGGGTCTTTAAATTGTTTATCTTTTAAAAAAAAGTTTAATAAATAGTTCAATGGTATTTAAAGCCCATATCAACTGCTTCACTAATTAGCCAATAGGAACCGAAGGCTGGGGTGAGATGTGGATCATAAGATTTAAAGTGTTTTATCCTATTGTATTCAACTTTAAAATGGCTATCATGGGATAAATATTTCACGGAGCATCATGCCCGACCCACCCCATCCCATTAGGTTGTACTCAAAACCTATTTGTAACTTTTTCATCTAATACAAATTTGCAATAATTTTAGCAAGACCACCCCATCTGCAAGGAAAACTTACATTGTATGTTTACACAAGAATACGTTACAGAATTCAAATACCTTAGTTTTCATAAAAACCTGTTTATTTTGCTGTTTATGTGCAAATGGATTGTTTTATCAAAGTATATTTAAATGTATCAACAAACTGCTTGTGCAGTTCAATATCTATAGGAAGTTATTATTTCATGTTTTAGAATCTTTATCTAACATCTAGTCTTTCAGTGAAGAATAAACCAGCATTGAATCAAAGTAACCCTTACACAGGTTTAGCTGTGTACGTTTATGTGATAGTCTTGTAAAGTGCTAACAAACTAGATGTATTGTGAACCAGCACAATAGAGAGCGACATTTTGCACACCATTGTTCTGTGTTTGTCACTATATTTTAATATTTAAACAAAAATCAATTAAATATATTATGCAAAGGATCAGTGTTATTGTTGCTTTGTTTTGTGAAATGGTTAAGATTATCTATGGAAAGTTTAAAGTTTGTTTTGTGAAATGGTTAAGATTATCTATGGAAAGTTTAAAGTTTGTTTTGTGAAATGGTTAAGATTATCTATGGAAAGTTTAAAGTTTTGTTTAACGACACCACTAGAGCATACTGATTAATTCATCATCAGCTACTGGATGTCAAACATTTGGTAATTCTAACTTGTAGTCTTCAGAGGAAACCTGCAACATTTCGACACTAGCAGCAAGGGATCTTTTACATGCCCTTTCTCACAGACGAGAGAACATGGCCTTCGACACTAGCAGCAAGGGATCTTTTACATGCACTTTCTCACAGACAAGAGAACATGGCCTTCGTTA
>JAECMU010061732.1:11251-25929 GCA_016106625.1 Dracogyra subfuscus
CCCCCCCCCCCCCCCCCCCACCCGCCATAGTTACGCCACTGATTTTAGGTGATGATGATGATGAAAAATATACCGATTACATTCGATGATCAAATTACAACCGATTCCCAAATCTAACATGTACACTGCTTGACACTACAAAATATCCATACTTTAAACGTATTCGTAATCATAATCGTTTGCGTGTTTATATCCAGTTCTGAGATTCCCGAATCATGTTTTAATCTATATCTCAACTGTCTGGTTTATATTTCTACAACAAACATAGGTTAAAGGGACATTCTGAGTTTGCTACATTGTAAGATGTTTCCGACTAATAATATATTTCTACGATTAAACTTACATATTAAATATATTTTCTTGTTTAGAATATCAGAGTCTGTATATTCAATGTGTCTTGTCATTATTTGTAAGAAGCCCAAACTGGATTTCGTTTCTAAATAATTTCGTACATACAAAAACAATGTTTAGTGTAAAAAAAAAAATGAAATTTAACTTAGTATAAATATTAGAATAATCAGAAATACATTTAATATACAGTCGCTAATATTTTATGCAGAAAAACTACAATCGTTAAAAAGTATGTTAGTATAGTCTTAAAAATTGCAGAAAACCCCAGGAATGTCGTTTTAACAGTTCTTGATATTAAAAACAAAGATCTCTTTTTCTCCGAAACCAAACATGCTCATTAGCTATTCACTAAAACACAATATTGAGAATAACCACTTAATAACGTAGAATACCGGATTTATCTTGTGAAACCGGATTTATTTTGTGAAACTGGATTTATCTTGTAAAACCGGCCTCGGTGGCGTCGTGATTAGGCGATCGGTCAACAGGCTGATAGGTACTGGGTTCGTATCCCAGTCGATGCATGGAATTTTTAATCCAGATACCGACTTCAAACCTTGAGTGAGTGTTCCGCAAGAAACAATGGGTAGGTGTAAACCACTTCCACCGACCAGTGATCCATAACTGGTTCAACAAAGGCCATGGTTTGTGCTAGCCTGCCTATGGGAAGCGCAAATAAAAGATCACTTGCTGCTAATCGGAAAGAGTAGCCCATGAAGTGGCGACAGCGGGTTTCCTCTCAAAATCTGCCTGGTCTTTAACCATATATCTGACGCCATATAACCGTAAATAAAATGTGTTGAGTGCGTCGTTAAATAAAACATTTTTTTCTTTCTTTCTTATCCTGTGACGTTTAGAATGGGAATTCCCCATTCGGCCTGAACCGGATAAAGCCGATATCCTACGTAATCAACTGGTTTTATCTGCATTAAATTATCATTCTCATTTATTTCAGTTACATTCTTCGTTTAACTAATTCATATCAACGCTTTTGTGACATATCTCCGGATGTAACGTGACGTCGCATGTCATACTGTGTTAGTAGACGTTTATGACTGCTTAATCGGTCATCATGATCGGCCAACTACACCAACTACTGGATGACAAACAAAGATAAGTAAATGAATGAATTAACGTTTGACGACACCCCATCACAGCATTAAACATCGGCTACTGGATGTCAAACACAGATAAGTAAATCAATGAATTAATGTTTGACGACACCAGATCACAACATTAAACATCGGCTACTGGACGTCAAACAAAGATAAGTAAATCAATTAATTAATGTTTTACGACACCAGATCACAACATTAAACATCGGCAACTGGATGTCAAACAAAGTTAAGTAAATCAATGAATGAATGAA
Organism: Dracogyra subfuscus; assembly: GCA_016106625.1. Lineage (NCBI taxonomy): Eukaryota > Metazoa > Mollusca > Gastropoda > Neomphalida > Peltospiridae > Dracogyra > Dracogyra subfuscus. The sequence goes on from JAECMU010061732.1 coordinate 12,972, forward strand.
TTAAAGGCACACAATCACTGATTTAATGGGCCTTATTTCTCTAAATATGGATTATAAATGGAAATTACATTCATTTGGAATACCAAACCTAGTTACTGTGTGATCCAAAACATTTTCTTTGACCTATGATCGAGGGAATTCCATAAAGTTAGAACTCTTCATGCTTATAAGTTAAAACATTACGGCAAAATAGATTCGTAGTAATGTGGCTATATATACGACAACCGTATAATGTATTTTTGAATTTTATATAAACGATCACCGTGTATAGAGACTTGGCAAACGGAGGCCGGCTATACACATGGCAAATAATGAAAAAATATATTATTACTACGAATACGCTGAAATAAAATAATAAATATTCAGAAGATTCACCATTTATTATTATTATTATTACTATTATTATTATTATTATTATCAAATTATTTTTTCTGGTTCGCAAAGTGGTCATTCGCTTTAATGTATAGCGTAAAAAAACACCCAGTCTACTGTCGCATGTTTTGTCGTCCAAAGGTTGGTTTTGATTAGTCGAATGAAAGGTCAACTGGACATGAGCTCCAACGGGCTGCTGTTAGATCCATATGTAATAGTGGAGCTAATTTTAATTAGAATGAATTATTGCTTAAACCAGTTGAATACAGTTCTACGTGCAGGGACAAATTCATCCTTTCGTTTGTGCGTGTGTGCATGCACGTTTATCTTGCATTTGTACAGCTAAAATTCTCCCAGATAAAACGCCGCACTCTCCACCCCAAAAAGGTATAGTTGGCTAACAATAATAATAATAATTGTGTATTATTATTATTATCTTTTTATTATTATTATTTATTTTGATAGTTCTGTACGGGCAATATTACGCTATTCATATGGGAAACGTACACAAAAGGGTCCGCTAAATCCATGTACCCTCCTCTCCCCTGTCCAGTGTGATTATTCGGGGAATGTCGTCACGTGACTTAAAATAATACGTCACACCTCTGCTCTCCAAATAGCCGTTATTTTTCTCAGAATTATGGACTGTACCCATAATTCAATTATTTTTATAAAATATCACTAATAAGTGTGATATGGTGGTTATGTAGATGGTTCAATAAAGTACTTTTAGGTACTAATCAAATGTATATATTGTCATACAATTCCTTGTTAGGTCAATAATTAGGTCAACCATCTGTGACAGAGTGCGTTTAATGTTTGACGACACCCCCATCACAACATTAAACATCGGTTACTGGATGTCAAACAAAGATAAGTAAATCAATGAATTAATGTTTGACGACACTCCATCACAACATTAAACATCGGCTATTGGGTGTCACAAAAGTAAGCATATAATAGTATTAATTTAATTATGTAAGGGGTTACCAAATCAATATAGAAATTCAAAAGTTAAATTAATCTCAATTATAATACCAGATGTAATATGCAGTTATAAAATACTTCTAACACGAATGTGAGATTATATGTTTAGTACATTTGACTGGTCAAAGAAACAAATCAGCGAGTAATTATATAAAGGGAATGTCTTACGTCTTCAAGTATCGCAATATGTTCCAACGGACTAAAATATATTTTAACTATAATGTTCAAAATAAGTATGGGATATTCAAATATAACACAATATAACAGAGATATATTTATTGCAATAATAATGAATGGTAAAACACAAGCACTTATGTGATAAGGGATTAGCATTAAAGATTATAGTCAGGATGGTGATGTAGGTCCACAGGAAACATATACTGAACAAAATAAAAAAACGTCCGCTAACTTTGCTTCAACATAACTTGATGTAAAGAAACCGGAGGAATAATTGTTATATATGTGTTTAAAGAGTGTTCCATGATGAATTGTTTGGTGCAAAAATCATGGCCATAGGGTTAACAGAAACTGGGAGAAATTTTGACCAAGTGTGGTAGGGGTTAAAAAAAAGACCCACTTGATAACGGGTATGACCATCTCTTGAATTGACCACTGCAGTGCATCGCAGGCGCATGGAATTGACTAAAGTGTTGATTTCTGACTGTGGAATATTGTTCCATTCCTGAATGAGCGCTTGACGAAGTTCGTTGACGTTAGCGGGTGGGTTGGGACGACGTGCTCGATGGGGTTGAGATCAGGACTTTTAGCTCGCCAGTCATCAATGAAATCAATGTTATTTGTCCTAAGATAATTTAGTGTCTCTAGCAGTATGAGAGGTGGCATTACCATGCTAAAAATTCGAGATGTTGGCGTTGTTATGGAACAGAGGAATGACGTGATGAGCGAGAATGTCATCGCGGTAACGTTGAGCATTTAAATTGCCATCAATGACGACTAGTGGTGAATGATAACCATGGGCAATGGCTGCCCAGACAATGACAGAACCTCCACCCCCGAAACGATCTCGTTCGAGAACATAATAGTCAGCATAGCGCACCCTGCCATCACCACGTTGTAAAGAAAATCTGGATTCATCCGAAAAAAGAACGGTATTCCAGCGTCACCGTATCCAACGAGTGTGTACACGTGCCCAATTAAGACGATGACGTTGCGTTAAAATGGCATCCGATGTAAGGACGTCGTGCGTGTAAACCGTTCTCCCGAGACGATTACGAACAGTTTGCCCACTGATTCAGTTATTATGAAGCCCAGGTGCGTTAGCAGCAGTTTCGAATCGATTGCGTAAATGCGTGTTCATGATATAGCGGTCTTTACCACGCGTTGTAACATGCGGACGTCCACGACGTGGCGAGTTGTTGGTGCTTCCTGTCGTTTGAAATCATATGCGACGATTTCGTATCGCTCGACTAAACTCCCAAAATGCCTTGCAACGTCTAATATCGACATGCCAGCATGAAGCATGCCAATCGCCCGTTCGCGTAAATTACTGGGTATTCTAGGCATACTAAAAATGCTACAGTGTAAAAAAACTTTATTTTTTTTACAAATTTTGAAACGTTTTCGTTCACTTGACAACAATGTCAGTAAGACAAGTAAAACAAATTTCACGTTGTCGACGATTAACAGTGCAAAAGTAATCGATAAAATGTATGAATCCTAACAATACAGCTCAAGGCTAATACTACCTATATAATTTTATTACACAATGAATTCTTTAACACAACAAAGGTGTTTTTTTGTTGTTCAGTATAGATAGGCAACATAGGTCGTGCTTGTCAATTTTACGTTTTCAATATTTGCACTAGTAACCGGTGGTTCGCTAAGCATGCACGAATTCGATGCGGCATGCTCCTGATTAAACTTCCTATAAAAGTTTTGGGGATCCTGTCCCATTCCTCTTGGAGAGCGGCACCTAATTGGTTGGTTGGCTGACGTAGTCGTTCTCGGAGACGTTGTCCGATGGTGTCCCACACGTGTTCAATGGGTGAATGCTCCAGACTTAGGGTTGGCCACGGTAGTGTGGTGATGTTCTGTTGCTGCATATACGCAGTGACCAGTAGACTCCGGTCAGCACGGGCGTTGTCGTCCTGAACAATTAAATGGCATCCAGCCTGACATGCGAAGAGCACAACGATTGGTACCAGGATGTTGTAATGGTGGTACTTCCCAGTGACCCTTCCATGAACAATGTACCACACATTAACGGACCTTCATCCAAATCGGTCATGAGGACGAACGTTGACGGGTTTCGTAGCGTTCATTGGGACGTCGCCAAACACGCTGTCGTCGATTATGGAAGTATAATGTGAATTGGATTCGTCTGAAAACATTAGCCAAGCCCAACGCCTGTTAGTGCATAGTGCAGGATGTGCATCATTGACGTCTGTCTCGCAGGCAGATGTTGGGTAACGTTGGGTAGACATGCGTGGATGTTACTTCTATGCAGTCTGTTACGAATAGTCGGACCAGATACTTTAATGTCAGTTGTAACACGCACTTCTCTTGCGATTTGACTGGCTGATTGACCTTGATTCCTCAACGTTTAAGTCCTAATGAAGCGATCCTGAATCAGAGTTAAGATCCTTGGCCGTTCTGAATGGGGACGATCATCAACATTTCTGGTTTGTCGGTATCGGGCCCACAATTGGCTAATGACTTATTGTGACACATTAAGTCTACAAGCCACAATTCGCAGGGTGGTACCAAGTTGGAGTGTTGGCATTGTTGAAAAGTTACACCATGTTGTAAAACAATATGACAGCAAGGTTATGATGTTTAGTGTTACAGTAAAAACAATAAAGAATATCACCACAGTGTGTGTACATAACGTACAAACAAACTGTTCAATTTCAAATCACACCCTTCGCAAGTGCAACGTCACGACACGTGCTTCGCGATTAAAACAATCGATGCGGGGTTTGTTCCATTCTCTTTTAGTGGGAACATTAACGCACATTATGCACTTAATTTGAGCATTATATCTCATTTTATTCTATAATTATTGATATTTGAAATGGAATATCCCCTACTTACTTTTAACCGTATACTTTTTCTTTACAATACTTTTACAATGTTCAATGATTTTGCAGTGCATTTAAATAGAAGGTAAATTAATTTGTAGAACAAAACAAACATAATTTTAATATACTTACCAAAAACATCCCATACATAAATCCTGTATTTTGGGCATATTCGTGAAAGTACAATATAGCACATCATACTTATCCATTTACTCCAGATTACATATTTTGCTATGTAGTATAAAAACAAACAATCATGTTTTCCGTCACTGCCCATCTTAATACCTGAGATTACGTGCTGTAAAAATGTACTTATTTACCTATTATACGTCTGTTTTAAAGTGCAAACAGTCAGGTGCAACAGTTAATCTGGTAAAGGTATGTCATCAATTGTGACGTGTGTAAATTTAAAAAAACCCACTAAGTTCATAATCAAGAGTTGTATTATACGATATTATGAAACATTGTATTTATGTATATCATAATTTTATTAAAGGGACATTCCTGAGTTTGCTGCAATTTTTAAGATGTTATCGACTAAGAGAGTCTCTTTTTTTTGACGATTGTAATTACATATCAAATTATATTTTTCTGCATAAAATACTAGTGACTGTATGTTAAACGTGTTTCTGGTCGTTCTAATATTTGTACTACGTCAAATTTCATTTTATTTCCTAAAATATATTTTTAAAAATCGTACGTACGAAAACAAAATTCGGTTTGGGCTTCTAACACATATTAAGTAGACAAGAAACACATTGAATATTCAAATACTGATATTCTAAACAAGAAAATATATTTAATATATAAGTTTAATCGTATAAATATTGTTTTAGTCGGAAACATCTTACAATGCATCAAACTCAAGAATGTCCCTTTAAAATAAGAAGCCCAAACTGGATTTTGTCTTCAAATAATTTATTTTAGGAAATACAATGAAATTGAACCTAATACAAATATTAGAACGACCAGCCAGTATAATATGCAGCTACTAATATTTTTATGCAGAAAAATATATTTGATATTTGATTACAATCATCACAAAGTCTCTCTTAGTTGAACATCTTAAAAACTGCTGCAAATTCAGGAATGTCCCTTTAATGTCAGTTACAAACTTTCGATTTATATTGTTTAAATGCACGATGAAACAATGATGGCTATTTAATTCTTAAACATCGTTATCTCCCTTATTTATAGTTCCGTTGTTTCTTTCTGTGTTGTCACATAACTTTATCAATCTTATAACATTGTAAAGTAATAAATTTCATATATTTGCTGTTTGAAACCCACTAACCGATGTATGTTTTGTGTTGTGGTGCTCTCAAACATTCTTTCATTCATTTATTGTACTGTATTTGCCACATGTGATAATATTCTCTTTTACCAGTTCCACGTGCCTCTTGCACATATGGTTATAACACAAACGTGCACACAGGGAAGTACCTAACGGGAAACACAGGGAGACATTCCATCACCACATGCCCACCCACCCACACATAAACAACGAGATGTACCCCATTTAATTGAAAAGTTCTATTTTTATTCTAGTTTGAAAGGACTAAGTGATAATATTGCGCACTTTTGTAATTTAAAGTGTAATTTTACCAGATAGAAATTAAACTGATGTTTTGCTCTCGTTCCAACCAGTGCACCACAACTGGTCAAATGCCGTGATATCTGTTTTCCTGTCTGTGGTTTGGTGTGCATATAAAAGATCCCTTGCTATAAATGGAAAAATGTAGGGGTTTTTCGATCTAAGACTACATGTCTGACATCCAATAGCAGGTGATTAATTAAGCAATTTGCTCTGGTGGTGTCGTTAAACAAAACAAACGTTCACTTTTTTGTAGCTGGAAATGACTATGTGTTTCAGAGTCTCAATGTTTAGCTCCGCTAAGTTGTTCGTCAACGAGGTTTCTAACTATAATATGGATTTGTCCGTCAGTCAACTGTTCCTTACAAGTCCTTTTAGAAATGTTGAAAATGTGAATTGTTTATTAAATTTAAACATTTTAAATACAATTTTAACAAATTGTAACTTTGAAAATATCATCCACGAGTTTCGATTCGACAGTTCTAAAACTTAATATAAGTATTCTCAAGGGAAGTCTTTACAAACTAATAAAGATTTGTATTTTGTTATCTTTATTAAATGTTTTTAAATTGAAACTTCGAAAGTCTATGTTCTAGAATTGTGATCGGATAGTTCTGAAACTTGGTATCTATTATACTCTGGGGCAGTCTTTAAAATTTAATAGACATATATTTAGGACATTTTGAATTTGTGATTTTTTTATTAAATTTAAACATTTTAAACAGAAATCTAACACTGAAAATGTAAACGTCTGTCCTTTGCTAGAGATTTGATCAGGAACGTTTTGAAACTTAATATAAATATTATCAGTGGCAGTCTTCAGAAATATGGAGGTTGTTTTTCGTACGTACGAAATTATTTGAAGAAAAAAATCAGTTTGGGCTTCTTACAAATATTAAGACGACCAGAAGCACATTGAATATACATTAAATAATATATTTTCTTGTTTAGAATATCAGTGTCTGTATATTCAATGTGTTTCTGGTCGTCTTAAAGGGACATTCATGAGTTTTCTGCAATTTTTAAGATGTTATGGACTAACAGAGACTTTTTAACGATTGTAATTACATATCAAATATATTTTCCTGCGTAACATATTAGTGGCTGTATATTAAACGTGTGTCTGATAGTTCTAATATTAGTACTAGCGTAAATTTCATTTCGTTTCCTAAAATATATTGTTTCGAACGTATGAAATTATTTGAAGACAAAATCCAGTTTGTGCTTCTTACAAATATTAAGACGACCAGAAACACATTATACATACAAATACTGACATTCTAAACAAGAAAATATATTTAATAAATACGTATAATCGTAGACATATTTTATTTGTCGGAAACATTTCCCTTTAATATTTGTAAGAAGCCCAAACTGGATTCTGTCTTCAAGTAATTTCGTACGCGCTAGGCCATTGATACCGTGTGTAAAACGGTTTTGGTGTTTATCATCCCATGAATGACAACAATATAACGTTCAATGTTTAAGTGAACACGATTAATTAGTATTATGTACATGATGTGATAAATCTGCCAAAATAAGCAAATGTCAAACGACAAAGTTTGAGAAACTGACTTCATTAAAACCCTCAAGGAATGCACGGCTGGTAATCAAATCACTCGAACTGTTAGGCTAAGAACATGTTTGGGAGATCTTCCGGTTATGAGTATGGGGATTGGTTTCTGCCGCTACGACAGGTTGGTACTCGTACATATAACTTAGCTCCATCGGGTTGAATGTTCGCTTGAGGTGCTTGAATTTGCAGGATCCAACCATCTGGGTGAATCAAATCAACTGGATCAAAGGTCGTGGTATGTGCTTTCCGGTCTGTGTGAAAGTGTATATAAAAGATAACTTGCTGTACTGGGACAAATTAGCTGGTTTTCTCTGATGACTATATTGGTTGGTTGGTTTGTTTAACGATGCACTCAACACATTTTAATTACGGTTATATCGGCGTCGGACATATGGTTATGTCGAGAAAAAAAAAACAGTGGTCAGCTGACGGGGATCGATCCTAGACCGACCGCGCATCAGGCGGGCACTGTACCACTGGGCCATGCTGCCCGCTCTGATGACTATATATGACATATGTGTCAGAATTACCGAGTGTTTGACACCCAATAGCCGACTGTGTGTTATGTATGTCATACAGCACGACACCTAGAGTTTAAACTTCGCAATGTCCGTTCCAAATTGTCTCCGATGGGTGTGTAACATGTGTCAACAGTGAATGCCGGTATTCCAACTCCAATTCAGTAAACTAAGACAACCTTTTATTTAATGAATGACCGAATGTTTATCGACACCCCAGGACGAAGAGTACATCGGGTATTGAGTGTCAAACTATGGTAAAGGAAACTTTTCATTTATGGTACCTTATTTTCAATTTTCAACACTGTTTCGTACCTCTCTACGATGTAGCCAATTGTAATGGATAAATAAGGAACATTTCCTGTTTATTTTTGGTAATGACCACATAAAACTTTAGTTCCAAGAAACCGTGTGTGTACCTTTCTCTATTGTATATTTTGTGTTAACAGAATCTGGACAACAAACCCGCCTATCCGCAATCAAGACCATGGACCTAATTCACAAAACTGTGCAATGCTAAAAATACTTTCAAAGATGGTGCGTTGTTGTCAAGCAGAGCCTAAGATACCTTTGTGAATTAGGCTCCATATCTCTACACAATGCAGAGTCGAATGGGCATTTGGCAAAATAGTGGTTGATTCCATGACTCTCTATCTGGTGTCTCGTCCATTTAAGGACTGCCACTCTGAAATCCTTTACCGAGCAATACACTCTTCCCGCGCCGTTCAAAAGTGAACTGCCATTCCCAGACAACGTTAGTAAATCAGAACTAGAACAGGACAGCTCACAGGAACATGCACTACTGTGAAAATAGAGATTATATCAGGTGTTCTTGGAAGTTGGACAAATACCGGTAGCATCCACTATGAGTATTGCCACAATAACCGTCACAAAACCACACGAATGTTTTATTCACCCAAGAAAACAAACATGTACTTTTTTTAATAATTTACATATTAATGCGTGTGGCGGACGTGACATCATTCGGATGTAGGACATTGTATGTAAGTCCAACCTATGAACTCTGCTCTCCTACATCTTCCAGTTTAAATCCCAAGAAGCCCAGTGGTAGAGTGCCCGCCTGATGCGCGGTCGGTCTAGGATCGATCCCCGTCAGCTGACCACTGGGGTTTTTTCTCGACATAACCATATGTCCGACGCCGATATAACCGTAATTTAATGTGTTGAGTGCGTCGTTAAAAAACCAACAAAAAAAAAATCCCAAGAATCATTTTGTGAGGTCACTAGGTTCTTTTGAAATGGCATGTAAAGAAAATAAGCAGGCCTATAATTTATTAATCAATAATTAATCAATAAAGGTAACGTGACAGTCGACACATTTTTTTTTCAACGACGTTACTCATAAAATGATAGACATACTGATAAAAAATACAATGAATAAACATCTGAATAAACTGATTAATATAAAACAATCATAACTTTAATAGTTAAATTAAAATCAGCAAACATCTTATATTTTCTCTAGTCAATCCATGCATACTGAAATAAAATATCTCTATAAATTAAAAGTTTAAGATAAAATGAAAAAGTCCAATGATTCTTTATGTTTCAAATGTCATTTTCTACGGTATATTATATATACATGTATGTACATTGTTCACTTCAAAATGCTGGGTTTTTCTTAAGTTCGTTTCATCACTTCTACACTCTGAGGTTATATGTATCGTTCCCGATTGTCGGGACGACTTCAGCTTTCCATTAATCAAAGTGTACTTCATTTCAAGTAATATTTCCAGTTTGTTATGTTTATATTTTACAACTTGTGAGATACCATAGGGCATGCTTATATTGGCCGATTTTAAAGTTAGATATATTGTTCTGGTAGAGAAGTTGTTTGATCAGTGTTACAACATCCAAGGACTCTTGAAAGCCTTCAAAATGTGTTATGGTAGATATTCAGAGGCCATTTTACAGCTCGACGCATCACTCACTAAAATGATGTCTGATGCAATACCCTAGTTTGACCTTTTCATCTTTTTGGTGAAAATATTGCACAACTACTGATGTGATGGCTGAAGGTTGCGCTCATCACAGGTGCCATCACACCTGTATAATTTCCATTTAGCTCTATCCTGTTCACGTTTTCTAAGCTAGTCTTTCGAATGGCAGTTCCCCTTCAGAAGGAAGTATGTTATGAGCTCCTAGGGCAGTGTCGGTCCTCTAAAGAACGATGCCTTCAACGTCCTTCCGACTCTGCCTCGTACGTCACTCAGATCCAAAGGTAGGGTTAGACGTATTTCCATTACCTGACCCTTTATTAGGACAAGTAATTTTTATTTTCGATTCCATGTTCGATACTTGGTTCACAGTTCGACTTATTTAAACATAGTATAGCTACGGGATCGACGTTTCTGACAACTTTCTGCGCGGACTGTTAATACCATGATTGCGTAATTAGCCACACTGCAATTTACGAATTGCTGAATACCAATACAAAACTGCTGTACTACTTTCAAAAATATTAGAACGATCAGAAATACGTTTAATATAGAGCCACTAATATTCTAAACAAGAAAATATATTTTATATGTAAGTTTAATCATAGAAATATTTTATTAGTCGATAATATCTTAAAATATTGCAGCAAACTCAGGAATGTTCCTTTTTTAAGAACTTGGTGTAAAGGAAACACGACAACGCGTCACATACATTGACTGCACTAAGATTTTACTTTTCCGGGGTTAACAACAACAACTGGTGTCTGTCTCATTTGGCAAATTGACTATTAGTTATTTGACGAGTCGATCATGATTAGCCCGTGCCAAGTCGGCACACTTCTCGTTCATTGACCATCAATTTACACCTCGATTCGTCTGGCACACCACACGGACCGACACACAGAGAGAGGTGGATAGTGAGTGCCAACCACAGCTCAACACACGTCTGGATTCACAACTCATCAGTGTGATTTACTACCATGTCATCTTTGGCTGCTGCTGCTGGAGTACACGACAGGAAGCGCTGGTCCTGCCAAGCTGAGTGCGGCGTAGTTTGTGGTGCTGGAATAGACCAGTAAAACACGGATATCCTCATACACGGTTCTGGCTCATGAAGCACGATCAGTTGGCACAGAGCTCCATATACCGAGTTGTAGGCTGCGTGCTGTAACCTCACCGTGGTGCAGGGGTGTAACATTCTCTTTGAGAATGGCCAATACAGCACAAAATTGAAGTTTTGAGTAAAATTCAGTATCCGAACAATTCTGTGATATTTGTGTTTTTGTACAGTTTTTTACAGTTTTTATTTAAACCTTGAATTTTTATATTGATGTTGATCATCACTTTATTTATTTGCATTACCATAGTTTGACACCCAATAGCCGATGTATTTTTTCGTGCTGGGGTGTCGATAAAGATTCATTCATTCATTCATTCTTTCAGGGATGTGTTATTCGGTTAACGTCGTTATGTTTTCATGACTCTTGATATATGCATAAGCACCCTCCCTCCCTTCCCCATCCCCGTCCCACTAGTGCTGGAGCAAAATCTCAAATTCGGGCACAAATTACACAGATATCCGACAAAATATGCTAATGTGAGACCTTTTCACTCTGTATTTCTATCATTATACCCTTACAATGAGTTGTAATCCATGTACAAATTCGTAGTGCTTTGTTTGCAACACTATATAGTTATTTCGATAATATGAATAAATGTTGCTATCCAGATGCCGGCATTTTCGTTTAGTTCTGGCAAAAAGCAGACTGCCCCCAGCCCCCACGACACACACACACAAACATTACAAAAATGTAACAATATAATTAAAGACTCGTGGCATATATGAAGTCGTATATTATAACACAAAATTACAGTAACTTTAAAGGGACATTCCTTTGTTTGATGCATTGTTTCCGACTAATACAATATTTCTACAATTAAAGTTATGTATTAAATATATTTCTTGTTTAGAATATCAGTGTTTTTATATTCAATGTGTTAAATATATTTTAGGAAATAAAATGAAATTTAACCTAGTACAAATATTAGAACGACCAGCCAATATAATATGCAGCCATTAATATTTTATACAGAAACATATATTTGATATTCAATTACAATTGTCAAAAAGTCTCTCTCAGTCGATAACGTCTTTAAAATTGCAGCAAACTCAGTCCCTCCAATGACTCGTGGTTTATATGAAGTATATTATAACAATACGTTATATTATGTTTAATTACTCATGGCATATGTGAAGTGGAATGTTATAATTAAAGTAAAACGTAGTTATAAAAAGTAAAACTATGCCTTTTTAAAACATTGTGTATTCACAGCAGTTGAGAAAAGAAAACCAGTTGTTAAACTAAACCTTCACACATTTGAAACCGAGTATCTGTCAGATTGATGATTGGATAATAGAGTGGAGTAATACAGGTAATCAGGTGTCGCTTAATAGGCTACCCCTACCAACACGCAACAAGGGGGTCTTTTGTGTACACTTTTCCTTTTTTTTTTTCTTTTTTTTTGGTTGGTTTGTTTAACGACGCACTCAACACATTTTAATTACGGTTATATCGGCGTCGAACATATGGTTATGTCGAGAAAAAACCCAGTGGTCAGCTGACGGGGATCGATCCTAGACCGACCGCGCATCAGGCGGGCACTGTACCACTGGGCCACGCTGCCCGCTGTACACTTTTCCATACATGACAGTACATGCCATAGCCTTTGATATGGACTGGCGAGATGAGTCCATCGACGGTTAACGATCCCACTGGGCTACATCCGGTCGCCACTAGTTGAGATGCCCAACAGTAAAATGTGATCACTAACACGCTACGTTTCCCACTACCAATATGGATGATTTAATGTGAAGACACGATAGCACAATGGCTTTGCTATACCGACATTTG
>JAECMU010061733.1:0-11101 GCA_016106625.1 Dracogyra subfuscus
TCATCTCTAATGTACGCGTTATAGTCTTTGGACACATTGTTACGCTCTCATGTTTTGTTTTCCAGTTCTCCAGCTCCTGCGACACAATCTATGGTGTTTGAAGGGAATGGGTTCCTACATTTCCCTTCGAGTTTATTAACGTTCAGACCAACACTGACAGTGTTATTCGAGTTTCGAACTCACCAGGCTAACACCTTCCTGTTTAGCTTCAACGCAGAACAACAGGTACGACCCCAATCCATGTAGCCTACAGTATTGTCTTGTTACTCAAGGCCAGTAGGTGTTTGTTTTACACCCAGGCCACTACATAATTAATTTGGTCAAGCCTAATGGCAAGAAATAAAATTAATTTTAGATTTAACTTGCAAAGGAAACAATATAACTGAAATTAATGAAATATTTTGACAAAGATTTATTAAAGCATAGTAGATATTGTTTTCATGGTGACCAATACAGGGCAAAACATTTGTTTAACGATACCTGCAGACGTTTTAAATATAGGCGTACGGGCTTACATTTTTGTAGGGTGCAGCTTAATCTTTGCCCGAAAATGTCGGAATCTGGATAACAATAATACATTTTATCATTACTGCCAAGGTTTCAGGCAAGCTCATTTTGCCCAAATATATTTAGCTGTTTTGCCTGATTTTTAGTATTTGCTCCAGCCATAGGGACAGTTGCCCCCTACTCTGCACTCTTGTCTTGTACGCTTATGGTTTTAAGTACATAATTCACTGTTTGATAGAACACACGCTGCCACCAATTAGGTTACCGGGTACTCGCACTGAAAAGCTGCAAGGAATCTTTTATGTCACTTTCTCATAGACAGGGGCGAGACATAGCCCAGTGGTCGATGCGCGGTCAGTGTAGGGCTATTTATCGCTCCAGCCAGTGTACCACGACTGGTACACCAAAGGCAGTGGTATGTGATATCCTGTCTAGGATGGTGCATATAAAAGAGTAGCGACAGTGGGTTTCCCCTCAATCTGTGTGTCACTTAACCATATGTCTGACACCATGTAATCGTAAATGTCATGTGTTGAATGCGTCGTTAAATAAAACTTTGTTTTCCCTCATAGACAGGATCACGCATAGTACAGCCTTCTGATGGTTTTGGAAACAACAGTTTCTTAACTTTAATACATTTTATAATGTTTAAGTTTCAGGCGATACCTTTGTACAACAGTTTGTTTAATGGTGTGTTGTTGTTTGTTTGGGTGTGGGTGGGGTTTTTTTTTTTGTGTGTGTGTGTGTGTGTGTGTGTGTGTGTGTGTGTGTGTGTGTGTGTGTGTGTGTGTGTGTGTGTGTGTGTGTAAAACCTATTTTATTCTAATCTGCAGGCAAATGTAGAAGTTAGTTTTCGGTTACCTCTACAGAACATGGCACACATCTATTAAAGATTACTTTGACCTACTTGGTGTTTTGTTTCAGCGGTTCATGTCAACTATTAGGCTGGAAGCAGGAACTATTGTCATAGAAATGCCATCAAGTGGAATCATTCTACGAAGCAAGAAGAACTCTTATAACACTGGAATATTTCATAAATTAACAGTATGTTATTTGTTTGTTTTCCAATGTGATGTCAATGAATTATTGTTTAGTACACAAGCTGAAATTAGCAACACGTTTTCAAAGCATTGTTTAAAGCATAGTGGAATTTGGCTTCTTTTTTTTACTATCACAGGAATAATATAATTAAATATCATCATAATGTTCAAAATTATACATCGGACATTATACTTAATTTCATTCATTTCATATCAACTTATTTTCGTGCTTATATCCAATTAAGATTCAGGCACGCTGTCCTGGACACACACCTCAAATATCTGGGCTGTCTATCCAGGACAGTGACTTAGTTGTTAGTTTAGTGGTTAGTGAGAAAGCAGATGGTGTAGTGGCCTTACACATACTCATTGAGCCCTTAAGAACTCGCTCTGGGTTGGAGTCGGTACCGGGCTGCGAACCCTGTACTTACCAGCCTGTAGTTCGATAGCTTAACCACTACGCCACCGAGGCCAGTATATACTTAATTTATGAGTCTTCGTATATATTATCATTACTTACACTATAAATATGGTTGTGTCAGTGACAAAAACGGCAGAAGATAAGTACATAAGTTAAAACCAATATTGTTTTGAATGTTTCAGCATATTTCACCTAATATCAGTTTAAACCGTTTTGCTTTAAAATTCATTTTAAATATGATTACGGATTCCTATTATCTTTGCTATATAAACATATATGTAGTTTTTCGTATTATTATAAAAGAATAATCAATTATGTACTGGCCGTCTATTTTATGAAATAAAAATGCAAAGTGTATAGCGATGGGACTTGAACCTGCTGCTCCGATACGGTAGCCACAAGTCCAACAGTTTGACACCCAATAGCCGATGTATGTTTCGTGCTGGGGTGTCGTTAAACATTCATCCATTCATGCAAGTCCAACAGGGCCAGTTACGTTGAGGTGATCAATTCAAATCTGCTCAGTGATGCTGTATTTACAGATTACCTATACCAATAGAGCACCACGGGCAGACGTTAATGGCGTCGAGACGTTTACAACAGAGAGGGCGCAGCCGCGGAGAACTCAGAACGAGGCTGACGGTATATTTGTTGGCGGGAAAACGTTTGAAGCTTCATTCAAGGAGAACCAGGACCAGAGGTATCACTGGTAGTATTTAATGAGTTTGAATTGAAGTTATTCAAATGATTGATGTCCGGGTCATGGTTTTGTGCAATTTAAAAAACATCTGATTCAAAATCCAAATGTGTAAACTTTAAACTACTTAAACTTAACTATTATTGTTTAATCACTGCTTAACCATGTGTCATGCACGTGCAGTATTATAATAATATAGACAAACAAATTTGTTTGAATTCCACTAGATTCCGATGGGCATACAAATATGGTTAATAGGTTACTTGTTTTTGTATTACATATTATTATCTATACAGTCATAATTATGTCGGGCCAAATAAGCTTAAGTTCCATTATTAATTAACCATATATACTCCCTTATACCCATAAGTATCATATTCCATTTCCGCGTAATCATCAACTCATATTTATTTTGTTCTTCATTTGTTGTTCTTCTTTTAGTGTTGACGTTAGATCAAG
Source organism: Dracogyra subfuscus (assembly GCA_016106625.1). Classification (NCBI taxonomy): domain Eukaryota; kingdom Metazoa; phylum Mollusca; class Gastropoda; order Neomphalida; family Peltospiridae; genus Dracogyra; species Dracogyra subfuscus. The sequence goes on from JAECMU010061733.1 coordinate 3,125, forward strand.
TAACTTAAGTTAAGTCCAGGTCCGTAGCTAGCATGGGGACAAGAGGGGCAGTTGCCCCCCCCCCCCCCCGAAATATTTTCGAAAAGCATTCTAGAAACTTAAAGAAAAGGAGTTTTTGACTATTAACTACTCAGTTGCCCCTCAAAACAATAAAAATTAAATTAAATTAAATAAAAACAAATTAAAAATAAATCCTAGCTACGGCTCTGAAGTCTAGTCAAATCAAGTCTAGTGAAAGTACGTGTTTACGTGTTAGGTACGTTACATTCGCAGTCACTTACCTGTATAAGTATACAAGGCACATGTGTCCAGGTGCAGCACCAGTATACACGTCTATTTCAGGTGGCTCATGGGATGTGTCCAGACCCTACAACTGAACGGAAACCCGCTGTTGATGTCTGACGTCGTAACATCAACGGGCGTCTATCTGGGAAGCTGTAATTCAAATTCTGTAAGACTGCTTTTCCTTGTAAATTATAACTTTTAACTTAGTTGTTTTAAGATATTCAAATCAAAAGGTTCTTTTGCTCCATCTTGGAATGAGGTTTCATACATTATGAGAAGGCGTTACTCATCTACACCTCTATCCCATGGCTATCTGACAGTGCGGTACGTCTTACTGGGATATAACAAATAAAGTAAATGTATAAATATTTATCATATTCCTATAATCACTCAGTTCTGTTTCAAAAGGGACATTCCTGAGTTAGCTGCAGTTTTAATGATGCTATCGACTAACAGAACTTTTTAGCGATTGTAATTTAAAAATTACATATCAAATATATTATTCTACATAAAATATTAGTGGCTGTTTATTTAACATGTTTCTAATCGTTCTAATATATGTATTAGGTTAAATTGCATTTTATATCCTGAAATCCAGTTTGGGCATCTTACAAATATTAAGACGATCAGAAACACACTGAATTTACGGACACTGATATTCTAAACAAGAAAATTATATATTTAATCGTAGAAATAGTTTATTAGTCGGAAACATCTTACAATGTAGGAAACTCAAGAATGTCCCTCTAAATATAATACAACGCAACGCAAAGCAACACAACACAACACAATACAGCGCATCGCGGTGCAAAGGAACGCAACACAACAGCACAATACAATACAATCCTTATTGCATATCTTTGTAAAGTAATAATGTTTAAGTATGTATGGACATTTAATTCATTAGATATGAAGATGCTGTGTAGAGTTTAATTTCTTATTTCTTGATTTCTGTTTATATCGCGCTAAAATAATAATAGTGTGTGTATAATGTGGATCTTTGATTGGTCGCCAGATCTGGAGAGACTGTGTGGAGTTCGTGGACGGAAGTGAAGCGTTGTCATTTGAAGACGAGGCTGACGGAAATACCATTCTGCTTTCAGTAGCCAGGACTGGGCGTGGTGTACTTCTCAATTATCAAAAGGAAGAGGTGAGTATCCGCCCACTTGACACCAGTGCTATAGAATCAATTAAATGTTTGTTTACTTTCAGGGAAGTTAAATGCAGCATAAAACCCTATTTAAGTTTTTTTTAATGTTTATATACTAATTCAGCTTTTCGTCTATGAAGACCTGACCACATGCATCAGAACAGACAGTCGTGACTGTCTACAATATATTGACCATCAAAACGTATATATTTGTGTTATTTTATAAATAAAGTGTACGATAGTTTCACTGTATAACATAGATGATTCGTCAACAGGACATTGCAGGATAGAAGTTTTGTAATAAACCCATCGTCGGGGCAATTATGTAATTCCACACTGAGGCCAATAAGACAAATTTCAAAACGTGTTGTCCAGAATGTATCTCTGGTTGTTGTTAAGTATGAACAACTAGTCATGACATGTGTAAAAAGATCAGAATAGTCACTAGTACATAACGTGCAAATACTGTGTACCGAGTTTGGCCTTCATGTAGCACATATATTTATCACGTGGTGTGCTTGCTCCATTAGTGATGGATTTGACCGTGCAAATGACCAAGATTTATGTACTTTGAAATTGGCATGGAATTTTAGAAAATGTGTTGCATCGAGATTTATGGAAATTCGTAACTGCTAATTAGTTTCCTCAAATTCTAAAACATTTATAATGACTCCAACCCAAGAAGCGGGCAGCATAGCCCAGTGGTACAGTGCCCGCCTGATGCGCGGTCGATCTAGGATCGATCCCCGTCAGCTAACCACTGGGGGTTTTCTCGACATAACCATATGTCCGACGCCGATATAACCGTCATAATAATGTGTTGAGTGCGTCGTTAAACAAACAAACAAACAAACCCAAGAAGTAAAATGTTGGCTAAATGAATATCATTCCAAACCCGTAAAGAAACTATATACTTTATAAATACATGTTAAGTGCATGGAGAAAAATTTTCTTATTGCCATAAGGTATCAGTTTTATTCTGCAAAATCGAGAATAGTCAGTGCTGCGAGGCTTTACCGAGACAATAGTTTTTTCTCGTCCAAACTAGTGCCCTCGTCCAAAATAGTAGTAGTAATTTAGTAATGGTATTTATGTTTTTGTTTCAGAAATTTAATATTGAAATAGAAGCAACAAATGGAAGCATAGAAATATCTGAGAGCTTTAAAAGCAAGAAAGGATCGTTAACAATTCCTGGCGATTATTCTGGTCATTTCATTGTTTTAACGATCAAAGATAGTGGCAGGTAAGACCTAAAGTACATTAACATTTTGTATGGAAGAGATGCTTTTAAAGAAAATTATGCATATTGGCTTTCTATTACAATAAATTTTTGTGTGTTGTTTTTCTTCCCACGAGTGAGCATGTTACGTATTATATTCTTTTCATGAGACGTGTATAATTATCAACAGTAGTGTTTATTTTCTTTGGGTGACTTAGTTGAAGTTTTGTTTGACAATAATAAGGTGAATTTCAAAAGTTCTTTATCACTATGTATTATAGCGCGGTGTCTGTGTCAGCGATGGACAATATGGTGGATTTCTCCTACGGTGGAGGTTGGTTGTTTACTGGCAAGGACAATTTGCCTCATTCCATCACAGTAGGTGGCGGCGGTGATGACGAGGGGTCGAGACAATTTTACGGAGGCATTAGTCAACTTATGATCGGCAAAAAGTAAGAGCTGTTCATATTTCTAACGCAAATATTTATGTTTAGGTAGTTAGGTAACTGGTTTTGTGCTAAACAAAACCAACACAGTTTGAATTATTCAGTGATGATGTTTTTATTTGTTTTAACTACTGGTATGTGTAATAACACCGTATCCGGGTAATATATTACCACTGGTTATGGAATACTTCATAATTTAAAACAGAAAAAATAATTCATACAAATGTAATTACCTTGTAAATCCGAATGGAGTGAGGTTTTTAAAAAAGTGTATGGTTTAACGAATTTCCACGAATCATACCTGAAGACTTATTTCCCTTGAATGGCAAACTAATAAAAAACAATAAATACAGATTCATATTTAAATAAAAATAGCCAAACACTTATATTCCAAAAATACCAATTATATCTATTGATGCAAAATAATTCTTAATTATATTTTAAGAAACCGTCTTAACTTTATTAATTACATTAACAAATACAATGGAAATGGAAAAAAAACCTGTATCCTAGATCAGTGAACCATGACATTTCCACGTTGAAGGAAAACTAATGAACACGCAACCAACAATTAAACATCCTCAGATGTGTGAGACCTGACCTTTTGCCACTATTTTGGCATATGTTAGTGGTCTACTGACGTGTATGGGCCATGGTGGTGGTGGCTGCAGCTTACTGGCAGTGGTTGTTAGAACTCGGAGCAAGTTATAAATTTATTTCCAATTAAATGACCTGTTGGGAGAAATTACGTCCTATCAAGTGAAGCAGGTTGTCTTTTTTCTTCTTCTTCTTCTTTTTAACCCCAGAAACATATATGGTAGTCTCAGGGTTGGGGGCCCAGATATCACTACCTTACAGTCGTGTTAATATAAACAAAACATAAAGACATATGGTTATTACAACAGTATAATTAAAAATGGAGACAAAATAAGTATGTAATATATAGAGCTAACGGTGAAGTTACAAGTAAAGAAAGAAAAATGTTTAGAGGCAAAAACAACGAAGAAAGGAAAGAATGAAGGAAAGAAGGAAGGAATGTTAAGATAAGATTTTAAATAAACAAATATTAAATTTTGTATTGTAATAAATACCTCTAGAACAATACATTTCTATATCTTTTTTCCATGAATATTAACCAAGGTGCCCAATATTCTTCATATTTTTAACCTGATAATGTTTATTTAAAAAAAAATCAATTTGTATTCTATTTTTTATAATGTTTAAAAATCATATATGTTAGGTTTCTGTTTCTGTATTTTACTTCTGTATATATAATATTTAACATTAATAATAAGACTACTAACAAATAACATTATATTTTTGTTCCTGTTTAAAATTCCAAACAATACTGTCTGTTTATCAAATTGTATATGTTCACCTTCGTCCTTGTACCACTTTTCAATTTCTTTCCACATAACGAAGACTGTAGAACCGTCATAGAATAAATGTTCCAAAGTTTCTGGCTGTGTATGGCAAATCTCACAGCTATTTGATTCTATACACTTTATTTTATATAAAAAAGTGTTTGTTGTTATTATTTGATGTAAGATTCTATATTTAAATCACAGTAAAGTTGTGTCTTTTATGCATAGAAATGGTAAATTACAGATTGTTTTTCACTCTTTTGAAGATAATATGTAACCTAAATTTTAATATTATCTTTGGGAAGATGGCACTGTTGTTGATTTGTTTAAAATGTGGTATATTTCTTTGCACCCTTTTGTAGTTTTAATGAACATCCCCAATTTATATATATATATATATAATTGACTCTTATCTCTTGTGTTTTAACTGTTTTTATTAAATATGCAAATTCTAAAAAGTTTGATCTTATTTGAAATTTTATTCTAATGGTTTCATAGTTTAAAAATCTACCATATCATGCATTAGATCTTGTATAAATATGACACCATTTTTAATAAAGTGTTTTAATTGGTTTCTGGTCAATAGTTATTTTACTGTTATACCAAATATTGATTTTGATTATTTCATTTATGTTTTCTGGAATTTGTTTTTGTTGAATTAACCACCAACTAGGTAAGACATTTCTTAATTTGTCTTTTAATAAAATAATCTCCACACGTAATAAGTTTTTGTATAGACAATTTTGTAGTAACTTCAAACAATAGTTTCTGCTTTGGTGATATACATCTTCTGAGTATGTTTTGCTGCCTATCCATATGACTTTCGATTTTTAATAGTTTATCTTCAAGGCAAAAACATTAGCATATAAATCTAAGATTATTAATGTGTGTTCAAGAGATTTGGGAGATCATCTAGAATAAAAGTTTTGTCGTTTCCATATTTAGATAAGAGGAATTACTCTCCACCTATTTTTAGATCATTTATTTTGTTGGAATTTCTAATTGATATTAAGATAATTTCTGCACATATAAAAAATATATGGTGAGAGGGGATCACCTTGCCTATAACCACGTTATAATTTAAACTTTTCAATGAAAGTTTGTTATCCAATTTGTTATACGTATTTTAAAATCTTTTATACGTTTTTCAAAATCGATTAATAGAAACATACCAGGAATATTGTGTTATTTTGTGTATTGTATTATATCATAATATTAACCTTGTTTTCCCCTATATATCTACCTTTTATGAAGCCATTTTGATCATTTGAAATACGTTTGTCTAATATATTTTTTATTCAGTTTGTAATACACCTAGACGCAATTTTATATGTACAGTTCAACAGAGTAATAGGTGTCCAATTTTTAAGAAACTGTTTTGGTTTATTTGGATTATTGTTTATTATTTCACATTTCTCTTATGCTATAACTGTAATTAACTGACCTTATAAAACCATCGGAACCAGGACTTTTGTCATTTTTCATATTTTAAAGAAAAGCTAATGCTTCAAAAATTTTAATTTCACCTTCTAATTCTTGTGATTCATCAATGCTCAGTTTGCTCAAATTAATGTGTTATATTTTCAATAAAATCATCATTAATTTGGTTATTCCTTGACTCCATATTACAGAAATATTGTGTAGGCTTTTCTCCTTCTGCGATCCATTTCGCTCTTGATCTCATAAACGTACTTTTTAATGTTTTCTTCCTTAATTCAAGCAATTCATTTCTTTTTTGTGTGTGTGTGTGTTTCTCTTTAACAATTTTAACATATTATTTATCTCTTCGTAACGAGTTATTAAATTTCCATAACACTGTACCTCTGAAAATTACAGAACTTTAATTGTACACCTGAATGATCAAATCGAGAACTGCTTTGAATAGACACTTTAGCTATGTTAACAATTAGATTTTCAGATAAAAGATAAAAATCCAACCTCGCTTGTTTAACTGGATGTTTTTTTCAGTCCAAGTATATTTTCTCAAGTTACGGTGTAGTTCTCTGAATTGATCTTTAAGGCCAATTGTTTCAAAATGTTCTAATATATAATCTCTAGCCCTTCGATTATTTACATGTAAATAGTTTTTAGTATCTAAAGTATGATTTAATGTTACATTAAAGTCTTCACCAATAATAAACAATTAATTTTGAACATATTCCTTATGGTCAAAAATATTTTTATAAAACTTAGGACGGTCCTCATTTAGTCTATAAATATTGACAATCGCAATCCTCACGTTTTCTATGGTTACATCTATCATTATAAAGTTACCATTTCATTTTATTTATTTCATGTTCAAAAGTGTTACTGAACAGAATAGCCACAACCCTTAGAGTTTCCCTTATACGAGCTAAATGAACATTCATATCCCCACTGAGTTTGAATATATGGCTCGTTTGAAAATGAAGTGTGCATCTTATAGACAATACATATGGCATCGTTTTTGTTTTTAATAATTCAACACATCTCTTCAAATAAATTGTCTTTATGTTTTTTACAAATTGTTTTGGGTTATGGTCGTCCGGTTCCTGAAGCTGAATATCCGGAATAACGATCACATTTATACAGTGAAGAGTTCGTTTTGTATTTCTCGTGTCCGTACGTGTGGTTTCTGGACTATTGAATATCCGGATTAACGATCACATTTATACAGTAAAGAGTTCGTTTTGTATTTAGAGTGTCCGTACACAGGGTTTCAGGACTATTGAATATCCGGATTAACGATCACATTTATACAGTGAAGAGTTCGTTTTGTATTTCTCGTGTCCGTACGTGTGGTTTCTGGACTATTGAATATCCGGATTAACGATCACATTTATACAGTGAAGAGTTCGTTTTGTATTTAGAGTGTCCGTACGCAGGGTTTCTGGACTATTGAATATTCGGATTAACGATCACATTTATACAGTGAAGAGTTCGTTTTGTATTTCTCGTGTCCGTACGTGTGGTTTCTGGACTAATGAATATACGGATTAACGATCACATTTATACAGTGAAGAGTTCGTTTTGTATTTAGAGTGTCCGTACGTGTGGTTTCTGGACTATTGAATATCCGGATTAACGATCACATTTATACAGTGAAGAGTTCGTTTTGTATTTAGAGTGTCCGTACACAGGGTTTCTGGACTACTGGAGTCCGGATTGTCGAGCTCACACTGTATATGTATTTGGTCCCACCTAAAATAATGGAGACTTTTGAAAGTGGCACAACAAAGGTCAAGTGGTACCAGATTTATGTACTCCAAGGGCTTTAATCAAAATAACCCCACGTGTACAAAGAGGATATGACGTGAATTATACCTATAGATACTCAGACACCAAATGTTCCCACCAAACGTATGCATCATATATTAACAACTGACACTTAATTATAATATTATATAATGCAAGCTGATAAATAATTATTTACATACATACATACATATTAATTATGTAATATATATTGAGATAATTTTCACAGAAACTACTTACACACACCCATAAATACACACACACACACACACACACACA
>JAECMU010061765.1:0-12966 GCA_016106625.1 Dracogyra subfuscus
CAGATATCTGGTACCAGGCTGATAGTTTGATTAGTTATTACTGGAACTCCTGCTCAGATATCTTGTACCAGGCTGATAGTTTGGTTAGTTATTACTGGAACTCATGCTCAGATATCTGGTACCAGGCTGATAGTTTGATTAGTTATTACTGGAACTCATGCTCAGATATCTGGTACCAGGCTGATAGTTTGGTTAGTTATTACTGGAACTCATGCTCAGATATCTTGTACCAGGCTGATAGTTTGATTAGATATTACTGGAACTCATGCTCAGATATCTTGTACCAGGCTGATAGTTTGATTAGATATTACTGGAACTCATGCTCAGATATCTGGTACCAGGCTAATAGTTTGATATCTCAGTTTGCTCATCTTGAACCAGACTGATAGTTTGATTGAGTGCTCTTTTCTGTAGGACCTTCGACAGTTGAATTTGACTACTAACCGTGGATACACAGGAGGAAAAGCAGAAATGGGGAATTGCTACATTGATACTCAGGCTTCTGTGTATATTTGTCCAGTTGCTGGTCTTGAAATGAATGGTACATACAAGTAAGTAAAAACCAGCAAACTCTGCAACTGCCATGTTTTAAGCTGCAAATCGCCATAGAAGTCATTTGAGATCTTTAAGTGGATAAAATCAAACCTAATTAGGAGATAAACATACTCTGATTTAATTTTCGAGGTATGCCATCATGGATTAGATACCGAACGCGTTAGCGTGAGGTTTTAAATGTAACATTTAGAGGTATCAAATCCACGATAGCATACCTCGAAAATTAAATCCGAATATGTTTATCTCCATTCTGTATGATTAAAAACGTATTCAAAGTTAGAACTATTTTTAATACACGGAGGAAATAGGATTGAACAGGCAGGATAGTTCCACTGCTTATGCGGATAATGTTGAAATGTCAACACCTGTTGGCAGTATAAAAACATAATAAATAAATACATACGACCGTAGAACTTGAGCAAATATTTAATCTTATCTATTTTATTAACAGATGTAAAGAAAAATTCATAAACAGGAATAAATAACACGTTTATTTAAAATTTAATAAATCACCCCCACACCCTTCCCAAAAGTCCACCAAGCCGCAACGTTTAACGCAGTCTTAATTCTGAAAATAATTAATCACATTACTGTCCTCAATTTGAAAACATCCCTGGAGACATCCCAGCCCTTATATTTTGTGAAATATTCAAAGACTTGAAAAAAAATTTATAGCTCAATTTATACCAAAGTATTTAAATATTTAAAAGTTTTAAAAGTAAAACAAATTTACGAAAATAGAGAATATGTAAGGGCCGCTTGGGGGAGGGTGTGCTGCGAGGACCACAGCCACACTATGTTCAATTTTCTGTTGATTTTTAAATATTAACTGAAATACAGACGTCATTCAAATTAGTTATATTTTACAATGCTTCGCCACATAAAAATAAAAACCGGTCTACTGACCTTGACCCCTGTCAAATTTCTAAAAACAAGCAGACAACGATGTTCACAGGTTGGTAGTTTTTAAGTTTTCTTAACTCTGTAGAAAATAATAATTTTAAGTTTCAAAATATGAAAGAAATAAAAAGTACCTTTTGTCAAATATATCATATCAACAAATTACCATTTGATATGTTTTATTTACTGTGTACGAAGTCAAAACAAGGGTGCGAAAAGTGACAATCGTCGACCGTAACAAAATTGGATCGTCTGCTATAAGTTTAAATACTATAGACAGCACAGGTTACAGTATTATAAAGCTATTTTGCCATTTCTTCTTGTTAAAACTGCTCTTTTTTGTACTTACTTTCATTATTTTATTGTGTTGGCAACTCTACAAACATTTCGTCTTCAAACCAGTCTGGATTTATATCAAAAACGTCCTGAAGCATACCGATGTGAAAGGTGCCACTTTGTTTGGCTGACATGTTTGTAAATACTGTGTTGTATTCATATGCGAGTAAAGTGGCCTAATTAAATCTTAGGTGACTCTCCATGATTTGATACCTACGATTTAAGGTAACTGAATTGAGTATTTTCCAAAGTCATGGTAGAATCATAATTTAAAACCATTTAAAGGAGTAAAAGTTAACTAATGGTTATTTTTCCTTGCAGTGAAAAAACAATTTTACCGTATAGCTATATGCAGGTGCAAGTGTATTTACTAATTCACATTTCTCACTATTTTGCACATTTGATTGGGCAGAATATCATGAAATAGCCTTGATTGATAATAGAATAGCCGTTCTAGTTTTTCTGTTAACTTTGCTTGAGCATAACTTGATGAAAACAAACCGGGGGAATAATTGTTATATATGTGTTTAAAGAGTGTTCTATGATGCATTGTTTGGTAAAAAAAATTATGGCCATAGGTAAACAGAAACTGGGAACAAATTTGACCAAGTTTGGTAGGGGTTAAAAAAACAACAACACCCACTTAATAACAGGTATGACCACATCATGAATTGACCACTGCAGTGCATCGCATAGAATTGAGTAAAGTGTTGATTTCTGCCTGTGATATATTGTTTTGTGAAATATCCGTCACTGTGAACATCAAAATTTGCGACAATATTAATGCTTAGTCATGACTCAAAATATCGTCTGTAAATGTTGAGGCATTTTGGAATGTACATAATGGAAAAAGAATACTTCAGCATCCTTCCATCTCCCAACCTTCCTTACTATCGCTGGGTTTATGTTTTGATCTGTAGGCCTAAATGACTTAGCACTATATCCCTGCTTTGATAACCCAGCAAGATCAATGGCCTGTTTTAACACTTTTGCAATGGAAGAGGCCTCGAGAGCTTTAAAGGGTGCTCGTAATGTAAGAAACACTGGACCATCAGAATGTCTATATTGCTCTGTTCGTGAAACATAGTCTTGTAATATTTGTACCGGGTCAATCTTTTTAACGTCACTTTGTGGTAGAACCACTTGTTGAGTGTCATTTTTACTACCAAACAGTGTTTAAGGGTGGAGCAATCGACAATAACCGTAACTTGTTGTAGCACACTTAAGCTTCCGTATTATTTCTATTATCCGCAGAAGAAGACCAAATGGAGCATTCACATAATTGTTTTCCAAACCCCAGTTGGATTGACTTAGAGCATCTATACCCTCTGACAGTGGTTCCCAATACCAACTGTTGAACCGTTGCAGTTGGGCATTTTGACAATTTGCGAAGCGATCCACTGTGTGTGGTCCCCAAAGTTTGTCGAGATATGCGAACAGTTTTGGATGTAACATCCAGTTGTGTTTGGCGGTGTCAGCGACCAATATTCCGCTTTTAAGTTGTTTCGGCCTGCAATATGTGCGCAATGAGCATAAAATCCATTTTCAGTCGCCTTTGTCCATATTACCGTTGCCAACTGAGACAACTCCTTGCACGGACTGCCTTTGTGATTTATGTAAGCAATGGACGATATGTTGTCCGTCAAAATTTGCACACACTTGTTTTTCAATAATGGTTGGAATGCTTTCAGTGCCATCAAGATGGCTTACATTTCCCGCTGATTTGACGACTGATGCGAAATTCTCATATTCCAATTGCCCGAGCGGGCAGCATAGCCCAGTGGTACAGTGGCCGCCTGATGCGCGGTTGGTCTAGGATCGATCCCCGTCAGCTAACCACTGGGTTTTTTCTCGACATAACCTTATGTCCGACGCCGATATAACCGTAATTATAATGTGTTGAGTGCGTCGTTAAAAAAATAAATAAATAATAATAATCCAATCGCCCGACACGACTTCCACATTGCAGACATCTCCCCATCTAAGATGGGAGGCATCCGTAACCATTTGTATATCTGTAGGACGAGAACATATCTCTCTATAATTCCAATTATCAACTGCGTCCATCCACCATCTAAGTTCTTTAATAACTTCTGGTGTCAGTGTAAGCTGGCTCGACCATGAAGTTTTAGTCCTTAAAAGTCTGTACAATCCTCTAAGAAAAAGTTTGCCAGGTGTAACCGCCCACGTTACAAAAACACACTGGCCCGCAACTGTAGCAAGCAGACGTGCAGGGATATGTTTTTTACTCAGGATATGTCGTATTTTGCTATGCGTTTCCTCTGTACTTGTACAACAAGTCTGTCATCTGTTCTAGCATAGTAGCAATCGTGTAACCAATGAACTCGATTTTGTGACTAGGTTTCAACTTAGATTTTTCATAATTAATACAAAATCCCAGATCTGTAATCGTATGTACTAACTGATCTACACAGTCTGTAATGACTGACGACTGTGCAGCTAATAAAAAGTCATCAACATACACTGTAACGCGAATTCCTAGTAACCATAAATAAGTAATAATCGGCCTAATTGTTTTGGTAAAACAATACGGTGAACAAGATAGACAAAATGGTAGGACTTTCCATCTATAAAACATGTAATGCCACTTAAAACTGAGATACTGAAGAAACGATTGTGCAACTGGGATATGAAAAACCCATCCTTTATGTCTACCGATACAAACTGATCATGCTGTTGTAGGATGTCCGAAGCATCGCGTATATCTTCATTTCAGTACTTTGGTGTATCACAACACAAATTTAACTCTCGTAAATCTGTTATTAATCTCAGTTTGTTGTTCCGTTTTGGCACACAACCAAAAGGACATGACGCACATTGGTTTTTTATCACAACTTTTGATACCATCTTTTAATAACAAACATTTAATTTCACTGTCAACAAACTCACTTTGTCTCTGAGAAAGAATATGATTTGGTAAATCCCAGGTAAATGGCTTGCTCACAAATGGAATTTTCACACCGGTTTTTAACCATTCTGTAACTTGTGCCGGTGCCGCAATATTTTTCCAAATGTTTATCCTGTTAGGTAAATCCCCCAAACACATGACGTCATATCCAGTACACTAGTCTTGGTGAGGGTAAATTCCTGATGTCACATTGATAGAATGCACCTTACAAAATAACAGTATTAACACTAACAAGAAATAGCGCACTTGAACAAGTCATCTTTTTCTGCTGCAGGGTTGTCTTGTCTAAGATGATTGTAAAAAGGTTTACGTTGTTGTGGAAATCTTTTGTTAGTAAAGTTTGCAAAAGGATCTGGTTTCTGGGTCCCAGCGAATTGACCTTGCCCTCTCCACTGGCCTTGGGTCTGGCGTTGTGCAAATAAGGAAATATTATTGTATACATTCAACATTGGTGTCTGTTTTCTCGATTTTAATTCGCTGTTTTGACATTTTGTTTCCAAAAATGTTTTCAGTTAATAAATTGGTTCTATTCATTTGGAAACTTAAACTTATTATATATTAAAATATAGGTCAGAATAATACATTACAAATAATAATAAAAAATAGTTGCAATATTCTAATTTCTAAGGCAATCAAAAATCATGGTATTTGTCGTGAAATGGTTACAGAATATACTATGAGAAAAAAATGCAAAGCAACCTCAAAAATGTCCTCATCGACAATGTCTCCCCCCCCCCCCCATCGTTTTTGTTTGGACATTGCATACCTATATACTACTAGTATATAGATAGTAATGAGATGGATGGTGATGCCATATGGGTTTAGTCAACATTGCCATGCTCCACACTTGCTGTCAGTTGATTTCTTACCCCATCACCCGAGCCCAGGGAGCAGCCTACAGGGAATCGGAAGTGCTTTCTAGGAGATATCCATAAAATAATATTTATTGAGTCACTTTCTCTGGTTTGGAGCTGGTACTCTCCTATGGCCTCATGCGGGATATGAACCAGTTCCTACCAGCCTCTAGTCAGATGGTCTAACCACTAGTCCACCGACACCAGAAAATGAAAAGGACTAATCATGTGTACAAATCGAAGTACCATTGTCCATGTAAATATACAAAATACATGTACTCGACAAATTCCCAAATTGCTCATTTTAAAAAGAATGGGCAAATTTTAGTTTAATTGGGCAAAATAAAGGAAGGAAATGTTTTATTTAACAATGCATTCAACACATTTTATTTATGGCATCGGACATAATATGGTTATGGAACATATATTGAGAGTGGAAACCCGCTGCCGCCACTTTATGGGCCACTCTTTTTGATTAACAGCAAGGGATCTTTTATATGCACCATCCCACATTTGGACAGGATAGCACATACCACAGCCTTTGATATATTAGTCGTGGTGCACTGGCTGGAGCGAGAAATAGCCCAATGGTGGGCAAAATAATTTCATGTAAAAATTGATATTCTGTTGAAAAATAAAAGGTTTCTTAAATTTTCTGCTCATCAGAGCTAGCCTTGACATGTACTAAATATAATTATCATCTGGCATTTGTTTTCACCTTACCAAATTGAATAATCTGTAACAAGTGAGTGTGCAAGAATTTATGAGCAAAGTTTATGGGGTCACCTGGAAAATATATTTGAAAACCCCCCAATAAATTTGCTTCAGTGGGAGGGGTAGATTTCTTTTTATACACTGTTTGAATGTACATCAACATATATTTGTTTTGAATTGAATAATAAGAATAAATAGCAAAGATAACTATTTATTTGTAACTTTTCTGTAGTAGTGCTCAAGATCCAGTAGGCATGACACATAACAAATAAAAGTCTTCTCGGCTATATCATCCCTGTCTACTGTTCTTTTCACTGGAATGCTGGATCCCTCTATACATGTATCATCTCTCTCTGTCTCTTCTGTGAAGTAATGTCGAACACAAGGTCTGCTATTTCAACATCTTCACTCACTTCATGCTTTCCATGGTCTCTACATAAACAAACAACAAAAGATTAGTCTAGTAGACAATAACAACATATCAGGCCTTTCCCCAGGATTTTTTTAAGGCGCTTACATATTTAGCATCATTATAACACAAATCAAGACAAAAGAAGTGGGGTAGTGGGTTGAATCCATCAAATCAAATCGTGTTGGGGTTGTTTTTATGCAGGGTGGTTTTTTTTTTTTGTTGGGGGTGGGGGGTAAAAATTGTTTTCATAATTTGTGCCATATTGTTGATTTCAGCGTCGTGTTAAATGCCTGTTGTAATTTCTGCTTGTAAAATACCTAAGCGAAGAATGCTGACATCACAGTATTTCAATTTAAAAAACCCATCAAAAACCACCCCAAAACAAATGTTAATAACATTAAATTTTACGGTCTTTTCAGAATCCAGCTAATTTATTAAATGTCACCTCACAGTTCAACAAATATATATCTAGCATTATCAAACAAAAATGATTATTGTAAACTAATTCAGTGTACGTTTAACTGCAATTTGTATAAATTTGTATAAATACTGCATGTTCATTTTGCGTGCTCTCTATCATAAGTACAAAATTAACAAAGACAAAGGAAATAAATGAAACTGCCGTTAGGTATTCATTGATGCAAACGGCTATTGTTTTTCTACACATTTACATCAAGATTTACTCCTGTGTACTCGTATTGTTCGTAACGATGTCTCTTGGCACATGAGTGTCAGTTGACTTTGAAGCGTGACGTATATTATGCCGAGAGCTTCTCTCAGTTCAGTCAACGAACGTTCATCCTAACATTCGCGAACTATTTGATTGGTGTCCGTCGTGTCCATTTGGTTTAACGCGAAGCGCACAAACCAGTGTAGCAAACATTTTCTTTTCACTCGGTCTGGCTGAACTCTGCCCTTGGGATAGCCAATACATCTTTCGGCCCTGAACTGGCATGTGTATTCAAACTGACATGCATTGTCGGTTTGTTTTTATTACTTTGGTTCAAAGACTTTATAAAATTCAAATAGCAAGTTACATATCTTCCAAACATTGAATCGCTGTCACATTGCTGTCATACATGTCGAATGCATGCCGTTAAAATTAGTAACCTTGATTATTAAAATTAGCATACAGACATTATTACAACAAGCAGTTATCTGGCGGATTAGTAGTAGCCGATCACCTGTACCACATGACCAGCACAAGCCCGCCAACAATTAAAACGCTGCGATCAGTGGACCTCAAAGTGTACATCTAAAGAATTGCAGAGATACCAAATGAAAGTGTAATAATGTGTGGTCAATGACGTTACAGATCACAGCTCCATTGTTTTGTATACATGTTACAAATTAAGCCGACACTGTCCTGCAGTTACGGCACTTACCAGACATGAAGGCGCTTACTTGGCTGGCTAAGGGAGCACGGTCCGTGTCGGCTTATCGCTCTAGGGAAACCCCTGCGTATAGAGGCTAATTGTTGTCCAAATTAAAAAAAAAAGCCCAAATCTGCATAACATTTATTTATATTAACATTACTACCAAACAGCCATATGTGTCATGTTAATGCCCATGGCAAACAAGCTACATTGTACTTTTATTTTTTATTTTTTACTTTTATATAGGCTACTCTTTCTGAATTTACTAGCAAGGGATGATTTACTGGTGGGTACAGCAAGTACAGGCTGTCCAGTATACTTACAAAATAGCAGTATTAAAGTAGGAGAATAGAAGGAGAAAGTGGTTCGGTTTATAAACAGTTGAAATTGGGAATTTTTCATCATGGCTCCATCATTCATGGCAAGTGAATTAAAAAAAGTTCTGGAACCCCTGTAGAAGTAAAACGTAGGACTGAAACAGCATGTAGTAAAATTCATGAGCAAACAATTGTGTGAAATTCAGAAAATGATTGTTGAGAAAAGTTTAAAAGAAATTAGGTGGTGCTCAGTTTGTACCTTATGTTTATCCTAAATAACATAGCAAAGCAAAACGAAAACAAAATTAGGAAAAAGTAGGAAACCTAGGACAGACCAACAAGTAGATCCCTGCCTACAGTCTACAAGTGGTTACACCATAAATCTGGGAAATTAATGAATACATAAATAATTATAGATAAATTATAGTAAAAGAAGCACTGTTTAAAATTTATTGTGGTACATAAAATGCTGTCCAATGTCAAACCCATAACCACATACAGTCCTTCCAAGCACTGAGCATCATTCTCAGACTATGGTAACATCCCCTCCCCCATTTCTAAAAATGCACTAAAATCTTTAATTTTTTTAATTGCACACAAATATATTGGGGAGCGGGTAATATTAATAGAATCTATCACCGTTGTCAGCTATAGATAAGGGAATTCCAACCCGCAGGACAAAATGTTTTGTAAGGGCCAAGGTTTACCGAGGCCCTTACAAAACATTTTTTCCAGCGGGTTGGAATTCCCTTATCTATACCTGACAACGGTGATTGATTCTTTTTCTTGCTCACTTAGTAACTAAAGCAAAAATATGCCTACTTTTATATTTCCATCGCTTCCTTCCATTCATGGCCACTGTAAACATTGAGTCTACAGACTCCTTTAACCATACGCGCTAAAAAGTAGTCCCATTGGACAAAATAAAATAATAATAATTTCACGATTAAGTTCAATTTTTGTTATTGCATTAACATAACCTTTTGGAGGATTATAAAAATAATACAACATGAATTGGCAGCTTCGCAAATAAATAATTCAACAAAGTTATGAAAAATATTAGCTGTGACGTCACTTGATGTTGTTTACTTCGCCACAGGCTTTCGCGGTCAATGTGTTGGTCTTCGAGTGTGTTACACGAGGCGGGAACTTCATTTACATATTTTTTATAATGAACAATATGCAACATGAAATGGAATTTTGGGTTAAAGGAAAAAAATAAAGTCAAGTGAACGCTTTGCATGTCGTTGTTTTCCAGTCACTGTAAGTAGCCTCATAACTGCGTATGTAGAAATCGTCTATACCCGTGGGTAAGATAGATTTATCTAGCACCCGTGGGTAAGATAGATTTTTCTAGCACCGTGCAAAAGCTGGATAATCCGGTCTAGTGGGCAAGAATATTAATTTTTTTAATCCATCTTTCTATTTCTGTCAAATTAAACTGAAATTATTTTCATGGAGGCTGGGTCTATGAAAGCTTTTTATTGCCTCAAATTATTTTGTTACTGAAAGCCAGATTACCTAGGTCAGTTAAATGCATAAATTTATTGATTTAATTTACATAAACAATATAAAATAGGTTAAAATATGTATTCAAACTATTACATATTTATTATTATGTGCAACAGAAACAAATACCCATTATAAAAGGCAGCTAAAACAAAGAAAAAAGTAATCTTTTGTACAAAAAGATGCAAACAAATTGAAATATTAATAAAAGAAAATTTTCAGTCATTGATAATCAGAAAAAACAGTTGTATAATATTAACATCAATGAACTTCGTCAAGCGCTCATTCAGGAATTTAACAATATTCCACAGGCAGAAATCAAGACTTTAGTCAATTCCATGTGCCTGTGATGCACTGCAGTGGTCAATTCAAGAGGTAGTCACAGACTCATACCCGTTATTAAGTGGGTTTTTTTTGGGTTTTTTAACCCCATCCATACTTTTTAAACGCATTTATAACAATTATTCCTGCGGTTTGTTTTCATCAAGTTATGTTCAAGCAAAGTTAGCGGAAGTTTCTTATTTTGTTCAGTATAGTTTTCAGAGTTAAAAAGTAGGCAGTGAACTCCGCCTGCTACCGATCTTGATCAGACTGCTGATGCTGCCTTGCATCTGCCAGTGCAGGCAGTCCCTCCTACATCCCCCCCCCCCCCCAACTTTCTGTCTAGGACGAAAGAGCTTGCATCGCAAGCTCTTGCACCCACGACAGGCGTGCGCTACAACAGCTTGTTCTGAATGTGCACATTAAACCCTATGTATTGTACGCTACTTACAATATTAAGCAAAATCAACCAGCCGCAATGCAGTTTGAAACTCTTATATACATGTATATATTCATTTCAAAAATTCGAACTACCTAAAACTCAAACTATATCCTTGTCCCCTTAAAGATCGAGTTATTGAAGTTTGACTGCTTATATAATTTTGTATGTTTTATGGATCACTGATCTAAAATAAAATGTATTATCATTCCGGAATGTCGCTTTTGTGCAGTTTGGAATTCTGAAGTCATCTGTTGGCAATGCAGTACATGTATTATGTATTTCATAATCATTCTGAACCGTTTATTTCAATCGTTTGAAATTCTGGCATCGCCGATGCAGAGTCATGGATTTTATGCAAAAATAATAATAATAAATAAATAAATTAAAAAATAAATTTACAATCAGTCAGAAAAAGACGAATCACCTGTTGGACTAGTACTTCCATTTTTTAATTCATTTGTCAGAATTTTTACTCGCATTTGTGGAGCAGACAGGTACTTGGTTGTTGAAGCCATATGCTGACCACATTTGTGGTGTCAAGCTTGTTGTGAAGAGATTTTGTTTCGAAAAGCACATGTGTGAATATTGCGAAGCATCCTGTCCCCATGTTTCTACCAAAACCCCAAACTGTGTTTGTTGTCAAAATTATGTGTTACACAGTTTGCTTGTTTTTGCAGGTTTTGCTTTCCGTGGTCATGTGGATGTGTTATATCAGAACGGGCTTTGAAAGAAGTTCCCACTGACATTTGTCACAAGGTATTTCTTTATATAATAAATATATCTCAATAGGACATAGATTTAAGGAATATGTTGGCTGATGTTTTAAAAATATTTAAAAACAAATGCATGGTAAATTTGGGAATTTAACTTTCTTCTTCATATTAAATATTCTTAATGTTGATTTAACGTTTTAGTGCCTACAAGATAAGAAATGATGGGATTTTTTGTAACGGTGCACTATAAAAAACAGGATAACATGGGTAGTTTTGTTACAGTGCACTATTACAGGATGACATGGGTTGTTTTGTTACAGTGCACTATAAAACAGGATCACATGGGTTGTTTTGTTACAGTGCACTATTACAGGATCACATGGGTTGTTTTGTTACAGTGTACTATAAAACAGGATCACATGGGTGGTTTTGTTACAGTGCACTATAAAACAGGATCACATGGGTGGTTTTGTTACAGTACACTATAAAACAGGATCACATGGGTTGTTTTGTTACAGTGCACTATAAAACAGGATCACATGGGTTGTTTTGTTACAGTGCACTATTACTGGATCACATGGGTGGTTTTGTTACAGTGCAGTATTACAGGATCACATGGGTGGTTTTGTTACAGTGCACTATTACAGGATCACATGGGTGGTTTTGTTACAGTGCACTATTACAGGATCACATGGGTGGTTTTGTTACAGTGCACTATTACAGGATCACATGGGTTGTTTTGTTACAATGCAGTATTACAGGATCACATGGGTTTTTTTGTTACAGTGTACTATTAAACAGGATCACATGGGTGGTTTTGTTACAGTGCAGTATTACAGGATCACATGGGTGGTTTTGTTACAGTGCACTATTAAACAGGATCACATGGATTGTTTTGTTACAGTCCTCTATTACAGGATGACGTGGGTTGTTTTGTTACAGTGTACTATTACAGGATGACATGGGTTATTTTGTTACAGTGCACTATAAAACAGGATCACATGGGTTTTTTGTTACAGTGCTCTATTACAGGATGACGTGGGTTGTTTTGTTACAGTGCACTATTACAGGATGACATGGGTTGTTTTGTTACAGTGCACTATTACAGGATGACATGGGTTGTTTTGTTACAGTGCACTATTACAGGATCACATGGTTTTTTTTGTTACAGTGTACTATAAAACAGGATCACATGGGTTGTTTTGTTACAGTGCTCTATTACAGGATTACGTGGGTTGTTTTGTTACAGTGCACTATTAAACAGGATCACATGGGTTGTTTTGTTACAGTGCTCTATTACAGGATCACATGGGTTGTTTTGTTACAGTGCACTATTACAGGATGACGTGGGTTGTTTTGTTACAGTGCTCTATTACAGGATAACATGGGTTGTTTTGTTACAGTGCTCTATTACAGGATGACATGGGTTGTTTTGTTACAGTGCACTGTAAAACAGGATGACATGGGTTGTTTTGTTACAGTGCACTATAAAACAGGATAACATGGGTTGTTTTGTTACAGTGCTCTATTACAGGATGACATGGGTTGTTTTGTTACAGTGCACTATTACAGGATGACATGGGTTATT
>JAECMU010061772.1:4880-14891 GCA_016106625.1 Dracogyra subfuscus
TTGTTCTTGTTCATTTGAACTGAAATCAGATGAAGCACCTCTGACATGATGTAACTGATTCGATGAATGTGGGTGTTTAAAGGCATACTGTCACAGATTTAAGGACCTTAATTCTGTAAAATTGGATAATAACTAAACATTACATTAATTGTTTGAAACCAAATCTAGCTATTGCATCACCTTAACTGATCCCATTATGGAGTGAAATCCATGTCAATTCTCCCGGCAATTTGAGTTTTTGAATTATGGACCATTGCCATAATTCAATTATTTTGACAAAATATCATTAATAAATTGAGTATAGTAGTTATGAAGATGGTTAAATAAAGTACATTTAGGGACAACTAAAATTATATTTGTTCAGGTAATACTTTGTTACACCATTAAATAGGTCTGTGGTGTGTGACAATATGTCTCTAACAGGTCTGTTGCTATATAATGTTCTGTAGTTCCCATGGGACATATTCAGGAATAACCGAGAAGAATGAACGTGAAATGGCTGAATACGTGTATTATTTTGTGTGTGTTTTTTAATCTACTGTGTTTACAACATTATATGTTGTTATTTGAATCCTGTGAATACACAGCTACTAAGTTCATTTGGTGATGGTCGATCATTTGCAGGTATAACCGAAGCACACAACTATACTAGTCATTGCCATCTTATGGAGACATGCATTGAGTTGATTTACAAAACGCAATGATACGTATATATCAATTATATAGAGATAGGAAATGGGAACTGTACAATTATGACGGGTGGCTGAAAGGTTCTGAGACTAACTATGATGAACTGTGTTGGCGGAGTTGGTTATTAATTTGTTCTTCAACATAATTCCCTTCAAGGTGCAGACATTGCTGCCAATGACGCTGGATTGCCTGGATTCTACAGGTGTAGAAGGCTTTCTCCTGGTGATGTAATTATCATTTGTATAATGCTAGCCAGAGAGTTCTTTCTTCAAGTTTAGTAAGAGAGAGAGAGAGAGATCTCGTGGTGCCGAATCTGGAGGATGTTCCTATGACTTTAAAGCAACAGTCATGCATTGTAACCATGGCAACAGGTGCCTTGAAACGCAGCATGCTGAAACCTTTGTCATGCCCGGTTCATTCCTTAGAAAGTTCTCAACTCTCATACTGGCTGCGTGGCTTGTGGCGACTCGTCGATCTACCTTGTATTTTATGAACATTGTCCTTAGTGGTAGCAGTTGAAGATCTTCCTTGCCTTGGGTCATCTGCAAGGCTCTATTCTTTTGAACGTTTCCACCCACCTCTTTAACAGTGGCGAAGAAAGGAGCATCATCTTATAACGTTGACACCAATGTTGAAGTTAACCCTTGTAGTTGGTGATACTTGATGACTTCACAGAAGTCAGTTTTGACAATTTCCATCAACAAAAAAGAAAAAGAATACCTAGTCATTTCGATACGTGCAGACATATGCTACTAGGTAGTGTATTTGGTTCAAAGAAAGAACGAAAGAAATGTTTTATTTAACGACACACTCAACACATTTTATTTACGGTCATATGGCGTCAGACATATGGTCAAGGACCACACATATTTTGAGAAACAACCCACTGCCGCCACTTCATGGGCTACTCTTATGTCGATTAGCAATCTTTTATTTGCGCTTCCCACAGGCCGGGTAGCACAAACCATGGCCTTTGTTGAACCAGTTATGGATCACTGGTCGGTGCAAGTGGTTTACACCTACCCACTGAGCCTTGCGGAGCACTCACTCAGGCTTTGGAGTCGGTATCTGGATTACACATCCCATGTCTCGACTGGGATCCGAACCTAGTACCTACCAGTCTGTATACTGATGGCCTAACCACGACGCCACTTAGGCCAGTGTGTTTGGTTCAAATGCAGTCTATAAGAATACAGTATTGTGCATAATACACGCAAACTGTCAATGGTGTTCTATACATCATTCATAGTTAAACTCAGACGTTGTCAGTCACCCGTAGTGTACATATTAATCACTTGCGATTTGCGTGCATACATCCATTTATCACAGCAAGGTTCGTATTGTGAACTTCTTGGTTCATGTTGTATACTTTATACGTAGATATATTTGTGGATATTGTGGATAAATTATTGGTTTACCGTTAAAATCTAGCAGTATATTTCAAACTGATTATTTTCGGTGGTGTTCAACAGACAAAGTGTTTGTTTCTTTGTTTTTGTAACGATTATAGAATATCGAAACCATGTCATGAACAAAAATGTATCTGTTTAGAAAGTGAATGCGAGAATTGAAATGCTTATCATACAGAAAACCATGTTTTTTTATAAAGTATAAATTACACTCGGGTGCGTGGATATATAGAATGTAAGTTATGGCTACATCTTTATCTTGGTGGCCATTCCATGTCCATCATGGAGTTAAATGATGATACAATATTTCAGTTAGAACGATATAGTTATAAATGATATTAATGAATTCCTTTGCCCACAAAATGATTTCAATAGTATACAAACAAATTTCTTTGTAGTTGATGTAAAATGTGATAAATTACGATTTCCTCGTTCTAGTTAATACTTTTGTGGCTATCTTAAATTAATTGATGTTGTGTCTTAAAAACTGTAAATATGTCATAATGAATTCCTGATGAATGTTGACAGGCTTATATCAGTTTGTGTGATTCAAGTTAGCTGTGTGTGTGTGTGTGTGTGTGTGTGTGTGTGTGTGTGTGTGTGTGTGTGTGTGTGTGTGTAATTTAATAGTAATTTGTTAAAACTGTTTTTGTATTTTACATTTGAGAGTTGGTATAGGTTTAAAACTTAATTACATGTTTTATATGAGTTTTATTTTCTATATAACTATATATGTTTTAACATTATTTGGTTTATGTTAATTGTATGTTTCAATTTATCGGTTCCCTTTTGACACGAAAAAATCCTGTACCAACAACAATGTACGTAAAACCGTATACCTTGGCTGTTCCGGCATTTTGTGTTCTCCCTTTGTTAAAATTAACTTTAATTTGTACAATTTAAGAACAGCTTTTTTTATTCACAAATAGTTTTGTGGTAAAACTATTATGAGAGTTGGTATAAGTTTAAAACTTAATAATATTCTTTTATTTGCGTTTTAGCAGTACTACATATAATATAGTTATAATAATTCATGGTAACCCTTTTGACGCAGACGAACAATAGTTCAATAACTATTGGATTTAACTCACTACGAAGCAGAATTATTTAAAGGGACATTCCTGAGTTTTCTGCAAGTTTTAAGAGGTTATCGACTAACAAAGACTTTTTGACAACTGTAATTACATATCAAATATATTTTTCTGCATAAAATTATGTGGCTGTATATTAAGCATGTTTCTAATCGTTCTAATATTTGTAAAAAGTTAAATTTCATTTGATTTCCTAAAAAAAATAAAAACATATTCGTCCGTATGAAATTATTTGAAGATAAAATCCAGTTTGGGCTTCTTACAAATATTAAGACGACCAGAAACACATTGAATATACAGACACTGATATTCTAAACAAGAAAATATATTTAATATGTAAGTTTAATCGTAGAAATGTTTTATTTGTCGGAAACATCTTACAATGGAGCAAACTAAGGAATGTCCCTTTAAATGTTTGCAAAACCGTTACATTTTAGCACAAAAAAGTGTAAAATGTATTACATGTACCCTCGAATATTATTCTATTCTAACCATGTACATTTTATTTTCATGCAGCATGCGATGCATTTTTTCATGTTTCAACGATACAAACACAACAACTATTATATTAATTTGTTTTATTAATAAATGTTGAAGTTTACAACAAGGATTAGATACATAAATAGACTTTTGTTTTCAAATTCTTTATTCTAAGATTATGAACTGCTATGAACTACTGGATGAAATTATTTACACATTGCTAATAATAGCTCTGTTGTGGTTCGAATATCTAACATTAACACGGCACGCCGAGCCTACTTATATGAATTACCCTATATTTGTAACAAATTGGGCGGGACGTAGCCCAATGGTAAAGCGTTCGCCTCATGCGCGGTCCGTCTAGGATCGATCCCCGTTGGTGGGGCCATTCGGTTATATCTCGTTTCAGCCAGTGCACCACGACTGGTGACACAAAAGCCGTAGTATGTACTGTAGCGTTCCCGAGTTTCTTCTGGTCTTTTTTCCTATTAGGGACTTTTAGTACATTTTCCTATTGTTGTTGCATTTACCATAGTTTGACACCCAGCAGCCGATGTATTTTTCGTGCTGGGGTGTCGTTAAACATTATTTTAGTTTTAGTTTCAGTTTCAGTACATTTGGTTCAGTCCGCACTGTCAAATTTACTACAGTACTTTCCTGTTTGATGATGCATTTAAAAGATCTCCTGTTGCTAATCAAAAAGAGAAACCCATTTAGTGGTGGCAGCGGGTTTCTTTTCTTATTATGCGTGTGGTCCTTAACCACATGTCCGACGTCATGTATCGTAATTAAAATGTGTTGAAGTACGTCGATAAATAAAATATTTATTTCTTTCTTGTTTTATTTTTCTTCTTCTAATTTATAAAAAGAAAAACCCACATATTATCTGTCATTCGTGTTTATGTGCTTTAGCCCGAGTGTTGTTTACAGATTAGGGCTAGAAAGAAAGAAAGAAAAAAAATGTTTTATTTAACGACGCACTCAACACATTTTATTTACGGTTATATGGCATCAGACATATGGTTAAGGACCACACAGATTTTGAAAGGAAGCCCGCTGTTGCCACTTCGTGGGCTACTCTTATGTCGGTTAACAGCAAGGGATCTTTAATTTGCGTTTCCCACAGGCAGGATAGCACAAACCATGGCCTTTGTTGAACCTCACTCAGGGTTTGGTGTCGATATTTGGATTAAAAATCCCATGCCTCGACTGGGATCCGAACCCAGTACCTACCAGCCTGTAGACCAATGGCCAAACCACGACGCCACAGAGGCCGGTGATTAGGGCTAGCGTGTACATAGTGTAAGATATCAATTTTTAAATTCCGACTACCAACGGATTGATACGTACTGTGTATAAAATACACATATGTTATTTAATCTAATGCCACAGACCTTTAAGCCCAGTGGAAAAGCGTTCGCTTGATGCGCGGTCGGTCTAGAATCGATCCCCGACGGTTGACCCATTGGGCTATTTCTCGTTTCAGCCAATGCTCCACAACTGGTATAACACAGTCCGTGGTATGTAATATGTGGGATTGTGCATATAAAAGGTCCCTTGCTGCTAATCGAAAATAGTAGCTCGTGAAGTGGCGAAAGCGGGTTTCCTCTCTCAATATCTGTGTGGTCCTTAACCATATGTTTACTGCCACATAACCGTAAATAAAATGTGTTGAGTGATTCGTTAAATTTAACATTTCCCTCCTTTATTTAAGATTATTTTAGGAGTTCAGTCATAGTATTAAACGAATGTTTCAAACTAGTATAGTTAATTTGATGTGTTTAACGAAACCACTAGAACATAATCTTATTGATTTATAAATCACTGGCTACTGGATATCTAACATTTGGAAATTCAGTCAGAGAAAAACCCTCTACATTATTCCATTAGAAGCATGGGAGCATTATTTAAATTCGCCTTTCCACAGACAGGATAGCACATACCACAGCCTTTGATATACCAATCTTGGAGTACTGGTTGAGACGGGGTGGGGGGGGGAATCTTAATGGTTCCGTAAAGGAGCTTTGATCAGGTCAGGTCATAGGGCTGTTGCTGCACACGCCTGTCATGGGCTCAGGTGTCGACCCATGCCATTTCCTTCGTCCAGGACTGGAAAGGGTTTGGATGGGTAGGATAAAGGACCGCCTTCGCCGGCAAGTGCCAGAGGGCAGAAGCAGCCCGACCAGAGTCGGTAGTGGGCGGGGTCACACTTTGGAGGGGGTGGGTCTAATGACATGAGGCGGAATGCCAAGGGAACTTTGGGGGAGGTTTGGAATAAATGAGAATTAATATATAATAAAGTTATAACTGTCGCAAAATTTAGGGTGGGGGTCCGAGCCCCTGACACCCCCACCACCCCCCGATCCGCCTCTGCGTATGATTAAGTCCAAATTATAAAGATTTGCACAGTTTTCATAAGGTAATTTGGCACATATTGTGGAACGACGAAATGGAGCTATTTGTTAAAGGGACATTCCCGAGTTTGCTCCATTGTAAGATGTTTTTGTCTTCAAATAATTTCGTACATACGAAAAAAATCTTTTTTAGGAAATCAAATAACATTTAATCTTTTACAAATATTAGAACGATTAGATATACACTACTAATATTTTAAGCAGAAAAATAAATCTGATATATAATTATAGTCGTCAAAAAGTCTCTGTTAGTCGATAAAACCTTAAAACTTGCAGAAAACTCAGGAATGTCCCTTTAAGTGTTGTGTCTTAAATACACATAGTTTCCAAAATCTAATGCTTACAGACCTTTAGTTTATTTTGGACTTCACTCTTGGCATTGCTTTAATGTTTCTGACTAGTACCGGCGCTGCAAGAAGAAACCTGACATTCGTAATCACAACAAAGTGTCAATCAGTGTTGGATACGGGCGTCGAGTTTCTTCGTGTAGTCTTGTAGTGCTAGTCACTAAAATGTAAATATAATTATATCAGAAACCTTGAAAAGTCAAACTGAATGTTTGCGGTATCAGATTTATGGAAGATAGAAACGTTTGGCAACACCACCATTCCTGTTACGCATACCGATAGGTAATGATAATGAATCGGATTTACAAAGCCTGTTTATGTTTTACACACCGACCTCGGTAGTGTCGTGGTTAAGCCGTCGGTCATAAGGTTGGTAGGTACTTGGTTCGCAGCCCGATACCGGCCCCCCACCCAAATTGAGTTTTAAACGACTCAGTGGATAGGTGTAAGACCACTACGCCCTCTTCTCTCTCACTAATCACTAACAATTAACAACGAACCCACTGTCCTGTCAGACAGCCCAGATAGCTGAGGTGTGTGCCCAGGACAGCGTGCTTGGACCTTAATTGGATATAAGCACGAAAATAAGTTGGTAGATGTAAGACCACTACACCCTCTTCCCTCTATCTAACCACTAACAACTAACCCACTGTCCTGTCAGACAGCCCGGATAGCTGAGGTGTGTGCCCAGGACAGCGTGCTTGGACCTTAATTGGATATAAGCACGAAAATAAGTTGGTAGATGTAAGACCACTACACCCTCTTCCCTCTATCTAACCACTAACAATTAACAACTAACCCACTGTCCTGTCAGAAAGCCCAGATAGCTGAGGTGTGTGCCCAGGACAGCGTGCTTGGACCTTAATTGGATATAAGCACGAAAATAAGTTTGTAGGTGTAAGACCACTACACCCTCTTCTCTCTCACTAACCACTAGCAATTAACAACGAACCCACAGTCCTGTCAGACAGCCCAGATAGCTGAGGTGCTTGGACCTTAATTGGATATAAGCACGAAAATAAGTTGGTAGGTGTAAGACCACTACTCCCTCTTCTCTCTCACTAACCACTAACAATTAACAACTAACCCACTGTCCTGTCAGACAGCCCAGATAGCTGAGGTGTGTGCCCAGGACAGCGTGCTTGGACCTTAATTGGATATAAGCACGAAAATAAGTTGGTAGGTGTAAGACCACTACACCCTCTTCTCTCTATCTAACCACTAACAATTAACAACGAACCCACTGTCCTGTCAGACAGCCCAGATAGCTGAGGTGTTTGCCCAGGACAGCGTGCTTGGACCTTAATTGGATATAAGCACGAAAATAAGTTGAATGAATTAATAAAATAATGAATAAATGAATGAATGTCTTACACGCGTGTAACTACACACATTTACAATGCATTTAATAAGAATAAAAAGACTTTGTAAATTCGACCCAAGTATGATTCGATAACGGTACCAATCGTATATGACTTATATTGTATTTACGTACCTATATACTTTGCAGGTTTAGCTAGTTTCGCAGATCGGCACGGTTTGTGACTTAAAGATGGCGGCATTTTTAGAAGTGTTATTTATTTATTTTTATTTCTTTATTTCTTTATTTCTTTATTTATTTTTTAATTTTTTAATTTTATTTTTTTTATTTATTTTTTTTATTACTTTTCATTAATTTATTAATTTATTTAATTATTATTACTTTTTAAATTCTATATTAACCAAGAAATTTATAACGTGTGGCAGGCCTTTGAATCGTAAACAACCGGAAGCAAATTGTGGTGACGTTACGAAATAGACTCAAAGTGGTGACCTATCGCAATCCGTAACAGTAACTGTGTGGTTGCTCGGACTCAGAACTCTATTGACGTGCCCCTATACCACAACGGTTTGTGGCACGTCTCTCTCATGTCTGATAGATTGTAATGGACCAAATCAATTCCAATTGCCGATAATGTTAACGTTTACTAACAAAACTGATACAAGAGGCGTTTCAACACACCTAGGACGTACAACAATAGAAAGTGTGGCACCTCACATCTAATCTACGTGCAAGAAAATGTGGGGGGTGGGGGGAGTCACGTATCATTTAAGAGATTTAATTTATGTTTTTAATAGCAACCGCCGTTTTTGCTGAAAATTGCAGTTCCATTTGTGGGGGTACCCCGCATTAGTTTCAACCTCTGGTATATACTGCATAACAACTGTATAACAAATAAAAGTGTATTTATTTATTGTCAATGGATAATAGTATTTGCACAAATAATCAATGTCACATATTACTACCAATCACACCCACAGCTGCTTTTACTCCGTAAATATTTGACGGTGCACGTCGAACTCTGACACGGAACTCTCTTCGTTAATACTATACAACCTGGTATCTGGCATCGCCAGTGACCTAACCTGGGATACAAGGTGTTGCTGCGAACCTCGCTATTGCGTGTAGTTTAGACGCAGTATTTGGCGACCGTTTGTTAGCAGAAAATTGACAATATGTTTCACAGACTGCCCTCTAGCCGTATTTCCGCACATAAACACAGTACTGCTAGAGGACGCCTGAGCCAGACAGACACCGGATGCCGTGTGCAAATGAAAGCAGCTACAGTGAAACCCCTCAAAACCGGACAGCCATGGGACCAAGAAAAAAAGTCCGGTTTTTAAGGGGTATCCGGTTTACAGAGGTTTCAGTATTGTGGTAAACCGTTTCTTGGTTGGTGATCTCTACCGATACCGTTTAGAGGGGTTTCCGGTTTAGAGGGGTAAATTTTAGTGTCGAAAGATACGCAAATAACGGGACCGTGTAAAACGTCCGGGTTTTTTAGAATTCCGGTTTCTGAGGGTCTGGTTTTGAGGGGTTTCACTGTATATCAAATTTCCCCAACTCGTTTCTGTCTGCACATATTCCCTTTATTGTGAGAGAACTTGGGAGAACTACGAATGAATATCTCAGATGTTTGCGTCGTAGGATCGAACCGCCTCAGTGGTTCCATTCACCTGATTGGGTGTTCTTCCTTCCAAACAGTGCACCACGACTGATATAATCAAAGACCGTGGTGTGTGCTGTCCTATTTGTGTGGGGGAAAAAAACTGTATATAAAAGATCCCTTGCTGCTAATGGGTTTCCTTTAAGACTAGGAGTCAAAATAATACCAAATGTTTGATATCCAACAATATAATTAAAATTAGCTCCACTATTACATGTGGATCTAACAGCAGCCAGTTGGAGCTCATGTCCACCAATCAAAACCTTACTTGCAGAATCTTGCCAGTAAAAATTATCCTGAGGGTATACGACATGTTTCGTGTGAATTACGAATGCCTTAAAACATGTTTTATTTTTTAAAATAAATAATTTGTAATTTAAAATTGAAGACTGATTTAGTTAGGGTTGAAATAAATAATTTGTAATATAAAATTGAAGACTGATAACCAATCCCATACGTATTGGTACAGTTTGCTGTACTGCGGCCGCTAAAATAGACTCGCCCGATATTTTTAGAATCTGTATGCTCTCAAATAACGTTATAAAAGGAGAAAATTATGTGATTGGTCAGTATTTCAATTATTATTTACAGAC
>JAECMU010061773.1:13987-26144 GCA_016106625.1 Dracogyra subfuscus
ACACACACACACACGCACGCACACGCACACACACACACACACACACACACACACACACACAAAAACACACATACACACATGTATAATACCCGTAACTGAATAAAACACGATTACCTAATGAAGACTCTCTTGCACCTGCCAGTGCGGGCGGTCTCTCCTTCCTCCCCCAACTTTCTGTATATGATATAGCACGTTAACTTCACTTGTAAACACAACAAAACACAATACACTTTTAGAAAATGTATTAACACTACGCTGACAAATGTACTTGTCGCAGTAGTTAATTTAACAACAACGATGTAATACCAACCCACACTAATCACTTAATTAGTTAATCACTAGGTGCCTAGTTTACACAATATTCTAATCACTTCGCCGTGATACAACGCACACACGTGATAATTTAGAACCGTGCCCAGGGGAACTTGATTAATTAAGGAATTACGACACTATTCCGTACTGGTTAATTTTTAATTAATCTTTAAATACTCATTCCGTAACCTTATAATACAGAATTAATATTGGTACATATCACAATAAAGACAATAACCTACAGATTACCTAGGTCCTCTAGGATGACTGGCTAAACTTACTATCTGCATAATACAGTATTGAAATATTTAAAGTCACATCAATCACATCAAGGTTATACAACAGAGCAGAAATATATATTTACCAAGTTCGGTCGGACAACGATCCCCTGGAGTCTTCCAATGTTTCTCCCCGTTAAATCAATCAATCAATCAATATAACCTGCACATTCAGAACAAGCTGTTGTAGCGCACGCCTGCCGTGGGCGCAAGAGCTTGCGGAGCAAGCTCTTTCGTCCAATACAGAAAATTGGGGGGGGGGAGGAAGGAGGGACCGCCCGCACTGGCAGGTGCAAGAGAGCACCAGCAGCCCGATAAACATCTTTAACAAGCGGGGAGGTGGGGGGGGGGGGGGGCTATGGAATTTTGAATGGAGCGGTTACTATGCCAAAGAGAAAAGGTGCGCATTTCAGAATGTATGAAATTTGACGCAGTTTTTTTACCGGTCGATCAAAATGGAAATGGTAACGGAGCTAGTATGGTTTTGAACTTAGTTTTTTTATTGAAAAATTCCAGACTAGACAAGAGACAACGAATATCGCCTGGGGGCACAACGCGGTACCACACCTATCATGTGATATTTTCACATCTCCCAGAGACGATATATTCTCTTAGATGGCCACACAGAACGTTGCCAGTTCGCTAGAAAATCACGGTTGTAAAACAGAACTCCCGGAGGTATTACGTAACTACTGTGCCCACCTGGTCTAAGTGCATATTGGGACGCAGAACTACGATGGTCGCGCGGAAGTATTACGTAAGCACTGCACCAGGCCCTCTAAAACAATTAACATAGCCACAGACGAAAAGATAATAGCATGTTCTGTCACAGACTTCTTCTAAAAAACGCAAATGTCTGCCATGACATATACAGGCTAATAAATTACAAATCTATAAAATCTCAAGTAAAATATGAAAATGAAGGGTTTATTGTAGAACCGCAAGAATGGGGGAAATATATATAGAATACCAGGTTACTACGTTTTGATATCGTTGTTATTTAGCGAGGTTTAGATAATGGGGTACCAGGCGAGCTTCATCGAGCCTGTTACACCATTATCGAACCGAGCCAAATATCAACGATATCAAAACGTAGTAACCTGGTATTGTTTTTTTATCATGCAGCCCATTTTAACCATACTTTGACTGTTTTTCATTAAAAATAAATAAACAAACGATTTCCCCACTAACAGCTGCTGGCGTAAATACATCACAGATATACGTCACAGACAAAACAAATCAATTTCCACCGGAAATGATTTGATCGTGAGCAGATACTTTTCGCTATCGAGGTGTCGTAAATATCGACGCGAAACTACTTTGTTTTGTCATTTAAAGGTTTAATTTAAAGCGGGACATTTGAAAAATAAAAAGTATTCTAATGGTACGGTAAATATAACAGGTTTATTTATGTAGTTCAACATTGTTTTGCTGGAAATGAATGTTCGTTAAATTAGGTGGCATGTAGACATACATGTTATCAGGCATTGACTATATAACACTTAAGATTATCATGTAGGTGTTAGCAGGTAACTGGAGGCTTGGTTGCATGATAACATGTTTTACCATTTAAATGTAGAGAAACAACACCCTACCCTATGAAATTGAGACAGTCGAGAAGGAGAAATAAGCAAATGGTCTCACTGATATGGATCGATCCTTGACCGATCGCACATCAGGCGGTCGCTTTACCACTGGGCTACGTCCCGCACCATATGCAAAGAACAATTTGTATGCAGGATTTTCAATATTTTAGCCTCTATTGAAAATGAAATCGTACGTAATGTCATCTCTTGACATTTGACAACATCTGAAGAAAACCGTTCTCGAGTTGCTTAATGTTTAATTTAGTATGGTCTTAACTTTCATCAGCATGAAGAAAAACATTGTTTTATTTAACGACGCCACTAGAGCACATTGATTTTTTTTTTATCTTATCATTGGCTATTAGACGTCAAGCATACGGTCATTCTGACACTGTTTTTAGAGGAAACCCGCTGTCGCCACATAGGCTACTCTTTTACAATAGGCAGCAAGGGATCTTTTATTTGCGCTTCCCACAGGCAGGATAGCACAAACCATGGCCTTTGTTGAACCAGTTATGGATCACTGGTCGGAGCAAGTGGTTTACATCCACCCATTGAGCCTTGCGGAGCACTCACTCAGGGTCTGGAGTCGGTATCTGGATTTTAAAATGCTATGCCTCGACAAAATGTATTTAAAAAGAAACCCTCTCAACCAACCACAAAAACATAAAAACAAAACAAAAACCTGTGGATGTCTGTATGCATTCGTGTATGCGGCACATCCAAAAGGCTTATAGTTGTTAATTTGGACATTATTTTATACAGGTGTCCGTATTAACGGATTTCCGTTGTACTCGGTCGTATTTACATACCAGGTCAAGTTAGGCTATAGGGCTTAACGTTCACATTAAGAGTTGGCTCAGGTGTCGACATACGCCGGTGTAGCATTTAATTTTCCCTACTCAAGAATATGCACTCCCCAGTCATTAGTATGCGTATAATATGCACACACACACACACACACACACACACACACACACACACACACACACACACACACACACACACACACACACACACACACACACACACACCTAAATTATTATTATACATATAATACGCACTCTCCTTAAAATATTTACATTCCCCTGGTTATTATTACAAATATAATATGCACTCTTCACTAACTATATTTAAATACTGAATACATTAATTGTTTCTTAAAAGAACATTGGATTGATAATACATATTCCGTTTAATATAATCCACATTCATTATTTGACCTTTATCGGTCCAACCGGGGGGGGGGGGGATGGGGGGGTTATAGGTTTCATCTCTATATTGCTGCCTTTCCCACAGATTGCCTTTTTTTCAAAATTCATATATTCATGATATTGAGCTGAATTTTGTATATAATTTTATCATATACCTTTACATATCAAGTTTGACTTTCATGACGATTTACCCATTTTGACTTAATTGTGATTATTGTACTTAGTATACCGAAATTTGTTTTCTGGACACCTCCCGCACCCCACCAATGCCTCAATATTATTAGCAGAAATAGTTAAATTTTGTATGTAGCTTTAAAGTGTATCATTACATATCAAGTTTGACGTTCTTGACGATTTACCTCTTTAAGATATATGGCCCTTGAATTTAGGAAATACGACAATTTGATTTACAATGCATCAATATATTGAGCTGAAGTTTGTATATAGATTTGTCATATACTGTTGTGACTTTCATAATGATTTACCAATATCTGATAGAGTTATTGCGCTTCAGCTGAAGAGATATTATCAAAACAAATCTACTTTTTTTTTCTTTTCTTTTTTCTTCATTTTTGCAATACCTCAACATATTCAGCTGAAATTTGTGTGTGTAGCTTTACAGATCAAGTTTGACTTTCAGGACGATTTACCTATTGTTTGCATTGCCTCAATATACTGAGCTGAAAGTTTGTGTATATCTTTATCATGTACTACAGATCACGTTTGACTGTTGTGACAATTTACCAATTTTACAGAGTTTTAGCCCTTGCACTTAGGAGATACAAAAACTTGGGCCCTATAGGGGACAGGTATTGCTTTAGCAGTTCTTTCAAAATGCTTAATGTTTAATATTGAATGGGGAGTGTCGTTTATTTGTATATTAATGAATGGAAAGTGTAGGTTATATGTATGGCAATGAACGGGGAGTGTAGATTAAATGTATAATAATGCATGGGGAGTGTAGATTATGTGTATAGTAATGCATGGGGAGTGTATATTATGTGTATAATAATAAATGTGGAGTGTAGATTATATGTATAGTAATGAATGGGGAGTGTATATTATATGTATAGTAATACATAGGAAGTGTATATTATTTGTATAATAAATGAATGGGTAGTGTAGAGTATGTGTATAGTAATGCATGGGGAATGTATATTATGTGTATAATAATGAATGGGGAGTGTAGATTATATGTATAATACTGCATGGGGAGTGGAGATTATATATATATAATAATGCATGGGGAGTGTAGATTTTTATGTATAATAATGAATGGGGAGTGCATATTGTATGTATAGTATTGCATGGGGAATGTATATTATGTGTATAATAATGAATGGGGAGTGTAGGTTATATGTATAATACTGCATGGGGAGTGTAGATTATAAATATAATAATGCATGGGGAGTGTAGATTATATGTATAATAATGAATGGGGAGTGCATATTGTATGTATAGTATTGCATGGGGATTGTATATTATATGTATAATAATACATGTTGAGTGTAGGTTATATGTATAATAATTAATGTGAGTTTAGATTATGATTAGTTAGACTAATGAATGTGAAGTTTAGATTATGTGCATAATAATGACTGGGTAGTGTAGATGACATGCATAGTAATGCATGGGGAGTTTATATTATGTGTATAATAATGAATGGGGAGTGTAGATTATATGTATAGTAATGCATGGGGAGTGTAGGTTATATGTATATTAATGCATGGAGAGTGTAGATTATAAGTATAATAATGCATGGGGAGTGTAGATTATATATATATATAATAATGCATGCGGAGTGTAGGTGATATGTATAGTAATGCATGGGGATTGTAGATTATATCTATAATAATGCATGCGGAGTGTAGATTATATTTATAATAATGCATGGGGAGTGTAGATTATATGTAACATAATGCATGTTGAGTGTAGGTTATATGTATAATAATTAATGTGTTTAGATTATGATTAGTTAGACTAATGAATGTGGAGTTTAGATTATGTGTATAGATGTAGATAACATGTATAGTAATGAAAATGGAGTACAGATTTAACACTAATAGATGTGTAATAATTAATGTGAGTTCCAGGTTATGTGTATAATAAGGATCTATTTATTATCACGTACTAAACTTAATAAAGTTTATAACAACAACTCACTGTTCCTAGGCATGTGCAATGTTTTTGGTGTGTTCACTAGAATACACTGATGTATTAATGATCGAACAGAAGATGTCAAACATTTGGTAATTTTGACATACTGTCTTAGATTTAGCAAACCTATATCTCCACATTTATGTCATATTAATCGAATTAAGGAAGCGAGGGATGGGTAAAGATATTCTGGGATCCATCTGATCACTACACATGGCAAGTTATTATTTTTATTCTGCAAATGTTCAGATCCAGGAAGGTTGTGGCCCCCCTTTGGTCCGCTCCTGATTCATATACCTAAAACGCTCCTCTAGATTCGCCACTGAGATTTATACCAATTTTTACAAAGTGCATTAGCCATACAAACATAAAACAAAACTTTAACTAAATATAATTTTATGTGAGTGCTTAACAAATTATTATAGCCTACGTGTAATATAGACTGGGGGAGTACATATTATTCAAAGTGAGTGCGTATTATACATACAATATAGACTTGGGGAGTGTATATTACATGTGTATAATAGGTACTGGGAAGTGCTTATTTTACGTATAATCTTGACTGGGGAGTGCAAATCCAGGGGAATGCAAATGATGTGACACCGACTCCTCCTTCCAGGACAGGAAAGGAGTTTGTGTGGGTTGGGAAAAGGAAGAGGGAGCATTTGTGGTGCTACTGAATTTTGAATGCACTTTAGTCCAAACTATTTTATATTTGCGCAATTTACCACGGATTGTGTGTATCTTTATGTACTAATCGTGAGGCCCTGGTTGTGACGGTCAATACTTGATTGCATTGATGTCGTTCGACGATCCGCCTGATGCGTGGTCGGTCTAAGATCGATCCCCGTCAGCTAACCACTGGGGTTTTTTTTCTTGACATACCCATATGTCCGACGCCGATATAACCGTATTTATACTGTGTTGAGTGCGTCGTTAAACAAAAAAAAAATAAAAAAATAAAAAATTCGACGATCCAGCAACCCGTCGCACTTCACGCGAGCATTTTGCTACGAAGATATCCCCCTGCTTCTCCGCCCCCGTTCGATAAAGTGTTCCATGACTGGCATATTACATGCCGTGATCTGCGCAGTCTTGTATGTGCAAAACACCCTATCGTTTTTCTTTTCTCATTATGAACCAATATAACTAAAACTATACGATGCATTTGCTACGCCTAATAGCTATAGTCTGAAATGTGTAGGAACGTTGTTCTGTTTAACGACACAACTAGAGCACATTGATTTATTAATCATTGGCTATTGGATTTAAAACATTTGGTAATTTTAACATGTAGTCTTAGAGAGGAAATCCGCCACATTTTAGCAAGAGATCTTTTATGTGCACTAACCCACACATGATAGCAGGTCAGGTCATAGGGTTTAACGTGCACATTCAGAGCAAGCTGTTGTAGCGTACGCCTGTCATGGGCACAGGAGCCAGCCTCAGCCGGATCCTCCGTCCAGGACAGAAAAGGTGGGGAAGGAAGAGGAGGGACCGCCTGTAGCAGGCAGGGGTTGGTGTTGGTGGTGTTGTGAACATTTTGAATGGAGCAGTTAAAATGCCAAAGAGAAAAGGTGCGCATTTTGGTTTGAGGAAATTTGGCGCAATTTTGAACGGTCGATCAAAACGAAAGAGTTCTGGAGCTCTTATAAGTTTTGATCTTAGTGAGTCGATAATAGCTCGTTAATTAGACATTTGTGTTGCTGTGGTGTCTCCCTAGGTTGCCCGTAAGGCCCTTAAAGGGCTTGGCCGCTTCGTGGCATGACAACCCGGGGGAGACTCGTGCAACTGTGCAGGCACAGGTAGGCAAGGCAGTTGTTCCGGGGGTCCCAGACATTGCTGTTATTATGGCCGTTGGTTTAAGTGTCGTCAAGTACATGATAGCACATACAGTTTATATTTCAATCGTGGTGCACTGACTGGTGTTTTTGTTTGTGTGTTTTTGTATGTGTGTGTATGTATGTGGGGCGGGGTGTGTGTGTGGGTGGGTGGGGGGGTTGTGTGTATGTGTGGGGGGGGGTGTGGTTATTGTGTGGGATGTGTGTGTGGTGTGTGTGTGTGTGTGTGTGTGTGTGTGTTTTGAGTTGGGTGTTTTGGGGGAGGATTGTATTTGTTTATGTTGGGATTTTGGGAGGTGGGGGTATTTGTTTCAGTTTTAAACAGTTTGCTTTACGTTTTAGCATACTCCGAGAAATGAAATTGTACAGAATCAGTATATCTTATGCTAGGCTGAGACTACCAGCTGCCACGACAATGTGGCCAAGTTGCTGCTCTCACGACTTCTACGACTGTCCAGTTGCTAGTCGGAGTGCTCTTACAAGTCGATTTTCGTTGTATACGACTTCTACGGCCGGTTAGTTGTTAATCTGATCGCACCCTTTGTAAGTTGGCAGTTGGGAACAGTGCAACACAACCGTCGAGTTGGTCAACTTCGTCATGTCAGTTGACAGTTTGAGACTAGCATTACTTTTAAAGACACACATGTAAAATAAAACAATAATAACACAACACAACATTAAGTGCAACATCTTTATTAACATTTGCATTCGACAATTAAATCATGTAAAATCCCAAATTATTTTAACTTCTTTTAAAACATGTCCAATACATTGCATTACGTGACATTATTGATAAATATATATCAAAATTGCATATATGTATTAAATTCCCAATGTTTCGACTAAAAACTCGTCGGCGGAATTAATTACGATGCTTTGTTGCTTCATTCCAATATATTGTCATCGTGTCTAAGAACTACGAACATATTGCCTTAACAGGTTAATTTATTGCTAAACCGGTTTATCCAGTTAAATGGAACCCTAATATGTGTGATTAATTTTAATAGCTTAGTTTTTTATGGCCGTCGTTTAAATTCGATCACAAATGGGCACTTGGTTTTTTTTTTCCTTTAAAAAAAGGAAGTACATGTTCTACGTGTTGTTGAGATTTATAGTGCAATTAATGTTAAACTAAGATTTAACTAAAAATTAAACAGTGCACCTAGTATAAAATGTAGTTAGTTAATAGTTTCATAATTTCCCTTTTTTTAATCTGAATTAGTAGATATAAACGTATGCATTACACATTGTTGCTCTGTAACACATCGGATTTTTTTTTTAAACTGGAACGTTAAACTCATAACTTAATGGAGTTATAATCTTGAAATCCGGTCAAAATACAACAACAAATAACAGAGTGCAAAAGGCGCTAAAATATATAGTTTATAAAACTATAAAAAAAAATCTATGTGTAAAAATATAAATCTCAGTAAAATCCCATCAACAATAAATTATTATGAGCTTACGAATAGCATATGGGGGGAGGGGGAGCCAGTCCCTTCTGTCACACAAAAACCGGAGTTACGCCCCTTTAACTCTCACTTAATTGTATTTAAGAAATTATCTTTTAAAACATTAAATTTTATTCAAAAGTATTTCATTAGCATAATTTAATTAAATGACTGACTTATCATGTAAAGACTAAAAATATTTACGCTTGTACTATACCAACTAAAATGTTAACATATGTGGCTTAAAACACTATATGGTATTATCAACCAAACTATAACCCATACATGTCAATACGAAAACCCCTCCCACAAAGTATTACCGGTAATTGAAGAAAGTGGAACCTTTCATGGCTAATGTTGGATGTTGTAACAACATCTCAAGTTTCCCACCAAATTGTACTACTTAATGTTACAGGTACCCCATAAATGTTTCAAGCACAAGGTAACTTGATGGCACAGTTCTACAAGATGAAACAAAATCTGTTACCAGAGGCGGATCAAGGGAATAGGGGCCCGGGCCCTCTCCTACATTTTGCGATAGTTATAATTTTATTAGTTATTAAATTTCATATCGTTTACGATCCCTCTCCAAACCTCCCCCAAAGTTCCGTTGGCATCCCACCTTATTTTATTGATTTTCAGGACCCGCCACTGATTACCGAGAAGCAAGTAATGTTGTTGATAACAAACACTGTCATATTTATCACCAATAGCATCACTTGTCGTATTAACTGCTCTTACTTAATTTAGTACTACCTATTAAAATCAGCTGAACGAAGCAGGATTTTCAAGTTTCTAGTGGGAAAATGCAAAGACAACAGCCGGTAGAGTAAGAGGACGTGCGACATTTTGGAGAAACTTTATATCATAACATGTATCGATATTAGATTCCAGCAACTTGCGCTCTGTATATTTAGGTCATGCCGTAATAACCAAACCGAAGGGTAGAACTATGTGACGTGTAATGGAAAAAATGTCCTTATTTCGTTAGAACTATGAATTCAAAAGCCGAGTTACGCGTTTCCATTTCTTGATTAGATGTTATATAAAGTTAACGCTTGGTAAGCTAGTTTCGTGAACAGTACACAGTAAAACTGTCAGTAAACGCCCTCCTTTTCGTCCCGTTTCTGAACAGCTAATTATCTGAAACGCAGAATAAAATGTGAAACAATAGCAATGGTTCCAACCGTTTCGTCTGCTTCCTACACGTCGATTGTATATTCTGTGACATTAAAACGACATGAATATCTTAACATGCAATGTGAATACAAAACTATTTACAACACAGAGCCCTGCAGTAAGTTTTTCAAAACCAATTGCATATACCGACTAAACTTCATATGTATTTCTGTATCAAAATACTTTGTTCTTCTTTATTAGATAGCACAAATATTAGTTATTAAATTTATATTTAAAACATTTTGGTGCAACTCTGTCAGGGCTCTGGAATCAAGCAAAGATTAACAACAGTCTATGGATTTCTGAGTATGAAAGCGTAAAACATCATTTCTGGTGCGTGGTGGTCGTCATGCTGGGTGCTCTGACGAGCTGCTTAAGACAGATTCTGCTTGCTGTCTGTCATGTAGCGTCTGGAGGACAACACGCGGACAATGAACACCAGACAGATGACGAGGAGGATGAAACAGGCCACTGCCATGGCAACCACTGCCGCCGTCATCTTGTTCACGGTCACACATTCCGATTCTGGTTGACGTTTCTGTTCATTGGCTGAAAAAAACATAATTGGTCATATTATATAGTAGAGGTGCATATAGAGTGTATGCACGTATATAGGCGCGCACACAAACATACGTACACACACACACATACACACACACACACACACATACACACATACAAACAAACACATACATGCGTACGTATATACACGTACGCACACACACGCTCACACACACATGCAAATACACATATACGTATATATACATATAAATAAAATCATACATACATACACTCAAGCATACATGCATTACATTGAAAGCGAATTGCTGTAAATGACCATAAAGTACAGTTTGATTTGTGTAATGATAGATACCACTAGAGCACGTTAATTAGTTAATCATGGGCTATTGGATGTCAAACATTTGGTAATTATGACACATATAGAGGAGGGAACTCGATAAACAAATATATATTACAAGCTATGAATATACATGTATATCATATTAACTTCCCCATATACCACAGCCTTAATATACCAGTCGTAGGGCATTGGTTAAGACCGAACAAAACAAGAACAATACGACGAGGGTTCGATCCCAGCATCTCGGGCTAACGCTCAACGGATTGAGCTAGACTTCGCCACGTGTGATTATGAAAAAAAGGTTAACGACACAACTAGAAAACATTGACTTATTAATCATCGGCTATTATCATTTTGTAAGTTTTACATATAGTCAAAGAGAGGAAACTGGCTATATTATCCCATTGTCATGTCATGTCATAAGGCTTAACGTGCACATTCAGAGCAAGCTGTTGTAGCGCACGCCTGTCGTGGGCGCAAGGGCTTACGAAGCAAGCCCTTTCGTCCAGGACAGATAGGGTGGGGGGGGATGGAGGGGGGACGCCTGCACTGGCAGGTGCAAGGGAGCACCAGCAGTCCAACCGGGGTTGGTAACAGGCGAGGTGTTATCCCATTGCTCGCAAGGATCTTTTATATGCTTCATCCCACAGACAGGATAGCACATAACACATATACCAGTCGTGGTCCACTGTCTGGAATGAGACATAGCCAAATGGGCCCACCGACCGGGATTGATGATAGACCGTCTGCGCATCGAGAGAGCGCTGTACGTACCACTTGGCTACGTCCCGCCCCCGACAAAGCTAGACCTTGCCCCACGTAATTATGAATGAAAATCATGGACACTTACCGTTACTGGCGGTCGATTCGATCACATTAATCTTGTAACGGATCACTTCGTGAGTTGAATTGTCAGCCAGTGATTGAGCTGCTCGCTTTCTTCTCGCTGAGCACTGCAAAAGAAACATAAAATACAATCACACCGCGCTAACAGTACAACCGGCCTCGGTGGTGTAATGATCAACCCCTCCAACTTAAGGTTGGTAGGTACTAGGATCGCCTCTTGGTACTAGCTCCACACCCAGACTGAGTGTAACGACCCATTGGTTAGCTGCGATGCCACTACGCCGACTTCTATCTCATTAATTGCTAACAATTAAACACTAACCCA
This sequence comes from Dracogyra subfuscus, assembly GCA_016106625.1. Taxonomy (NCBI): domain Eukaryota; kingdom Metazoa; phylum Mollusca; class Gastropoda; order Neomphalida; family Peltospiridae; genus Dracogyra; species Dracogyra subfuscus. Next base: position 26,039 of record JAECMU010061773.1, read on the forward strand.
CTTTCATGGGGTGCTATACATTGTACATTATATATAGACATATACATATATTCTAGGTAGAGAGAGAGAGAGAGAGAGAGAGAGAGAGAGAGAGAGAGAGAGAGAG